>JAJLWC010000058.1:0-53314 GCA_030674195.1 Starmerella stellata | reverse complement strand
AAGATCATTCAAGCTATACTTAGACTGAAACGGGATGTAAGTCCAAATGTATATTATTCCAATTGATTATTTAGGTTGTTTCACCATCCTATTTATACTTGAGTATCCAGTGGATGCGTATACCGGATAGAGAATGTAGTCCAGCCACTTGTCCTATCACGTGCTATTGCGGTGACGTACGTGGCTCTCAACAAAACCCAAAACTGCCCAGGCTGATTCATCTCAGGGACTAGCACAGTGTTTACCATCCACAATGTTCGGTAATTCTTCAGGCCAGTCGCTGTTTGGAAACGCCAATTCCGGCGCTAACGGCAGTGGTAATACTGGCGCCGCGCCCGGTGGTACTTTCAGTTTCGGCGCGTCTACTTCCGCGACCCCAGCCGCGACCAATGGAGCTAACACCAATACCGAGAACAAACCCGCGGCTTCTCCATTCTCGTTCGGCTCGACCACAGCCTCGACTGGCGGATCGCTCTTCGGGAAACCTGCGGGAAATGAGAGCTCGCCGTTCGGCCAACCTGCTGCTTCTACCACCCAGACCAGCAACGGCGGTGACGCGGCCCCTAAACTGCTGTTCGGAGCGTCTGCCGCCACAACCAACACCACAGATTCTTCTAATGCTGCCAGTTCTGGCACACCGGCTGCGCCAGCTGCGTCTACAGGTACAGGGCTGTTCGGAAACGCAGCCGCTGCCGGCACTGGCTCTACAGGCGGAATTTTCGGATCTAAACCCGGCAACGCATTCGGATCTTCGAACACCGCGTCTACGGAACCAGCGAAAGCCAACCCTTTCAGTTTCGGCACGTCTACGACCACACCCGCTGCCACGTCTACGACCACGTCTACGACCACACCTGCAGCCAGTACTAATGCGACTACTGCTGCCCCTGCTGCTGCCCCTGCTGCTGCAACCACTGGAGGTTTGTTTGGATCTGCTGCCAAACCCGCTGAACCTGCTAAAGATGGCGCTGCTCAAGCTCAAACAGGAGGGTTCTCGTTCGGCAACACTGCTACTAATGGCGGATTCACATTCGGCGCTAAACCTGCTGAAACTAACCAGTCCGAGGAGAAGAAAGACGACAAAAAGGATGACAAGCCTGCCCTTTTGTTCGGGTCTGCTGCGAAAACCGATAAACCCGCGTTTGGCATGCCTTCTACCGACAACAAAGACGGTAAAGACGACAAGGAGAAACCCGCTTTCGGGTTAGGCGGAAGCTCGAGTTTATTCGGCAAACCTGAAGAGAAGAAGGATTCGCCTTTTTCGTTCGGTAAGAGTGCTGATAAACCCGAGGAGAAGAAAGATTCGCCTTTTTCGTTTGGTAAGACTGCCGACAAACCTGAAGAAAAGAAGGATTCGCCTTTCTCATTTGGTAAAACTGCCGACAAACCCGAGGAGAAGAAGGATTCACCCTTCTCGTTCGGCAAGACTGCCGAAAAACCAGCTACCACCACGCCAGCTACAACAACTACTGAGACTTCTGCTTCTAAACCCGCTGAAGCGAAACCAGATTCCGCTGGAACTGCCACTGGAGCTTCCACTGGAGCTGCTGCCGCTGGAACTGCTACAACCGGCGCTAAAGCCACTACAGCACCTCCCACCGCACCTTCTACCGCGACGCCTATTGCGAACGCTGTGAAGCCGAGCAGCATCAGTATAACTCCAGGAGAGTACCTGAAAAACAAGAGTTTTGAAGATATCATATCGAAATGGACGTCTACGTTAACGAGCTCTGTCAACCGGTTCAAAGAGCAGGCCGACGAGATCTCGAAATGGGACCAAATACTTGTTGAGAACGGCGTGAAGATCACCGAGATTTATAACGAGATCAATGCTGCCGAGGCTGCGCAAACGCGGATTGACGATGTGCTCTCGTATGTGTCGCACCAGCAGGACGACATCGACTCGATTCTAGGCGAGCTCGAGCGCCAGACGTCGAGCGGAGCTGCCAGTTTAGAGAATTTACAGCCGATTGACAAGGAGCGTTTAGACGCCTACAGAATGGCCGAGCAGGTGAACGACAAGCTTGATAATTTGGAAGGCGGGCTCGGCTCGCTTATTGGCGAGATCAACGCGCTGACCAAGGAGAGCCATAACGTGAAGGACAGCGACCCAATTGCGCAGATCGTGCAGGTTCTGAACTCGCACCTCGCCAGTTTACAGTATATAGACGAGAGCGCTAGTTCCTTGCAGAAGAAACTGGCCGAGACCAAGGGATCTTACATGTAACCATATATATGTCAAATAAACGTCCGTGCGCTAATGCACCATACTCATCAATTATATAATACACACTTTCACATTTTGTGGACTGCATAGTGGACTGCATGAATTGCGTATGTGGTTAGGGCTATTTCGAATGACAGATGAACAGTGATTAAGTCTAGTTAGTAGGTCTAGTTAGTAGGTCTAGTTAGTAGGTTCCACAAGCTGTTTCAAAATCTGGATATTGCGTTTCAATGGCGACTCGTCGTGCCCCAGTTTCTCAACAACTGGTTTGTTCCTGTTAAGAACTTCTGCTACTAACCTCTGAGTAGACTTGCTCGACTCGCCGAGCGTGATGACAATCGCAATAAGCGACTGGATTGACAACGTCAACACGTCGCCTTGTAAATTACACAAACTCGCGCCCAAACCAGTGACAAAAGACGAGACTACAAGCACCTGAGCACCAGCGAACGTCTGGGATACTTGGAACAGCAAGGACATTGCGAACACCAAGTCTGGCGACAAAGGGTTCGTTTCAAGCGCGCGCACGACTTGCTCTACAAACACAGGCACGAAGTTCAGTTTCAGCAAAAGGTTCATAACAAACGGTTTCTCGACCTTCTGTTCCAGCAAAAGCACGAGATCCAGAACAGTCAACGCGCTCGTTTGTAACTGGTCGCTGCTTCTGTCTAGAATATCGTCGCAGATCATTTCGAATGTCACCGGCCCCGACTCGACAAACGAGGTATACGTTTGCTCCAGAATATTGCTGTAGCATGCAGGGTGCAGAACCATCACTTTCAGCGACCGTGAGAGCAGAGCGTAGAGCTCGGACCGCAGCTCAGCGTTGATCTGCGCGGGTTGTAATGCAACAAGGGCCGATTCAATGGTTATATGCAAAAACGGCATAATGACAACATCGTCTTTGTACAGAGCGAGGTACTTGTCAAGAAGCAAGACCAGCAGCGAGGCGATCGGTTTGGCGAACCGCGTGTTTGTGCGGCTGTAGATCGGGATATAGTCTACGAGTTTCTTCATAACCCTCGTCACGAAAACAAACCCTGTCTCGTTGCAGTACCCCTTGACCAGCACAGGCACTAGCAAGCACCATTCCACTACACAGTTTAACGAGGCGTCGGAACCGGAGCCCGGGAGGTTCTTGAAATCGACAAAAGTCGAAATCGTCGGCACTAAAGCGTCTAAATAATGCTTTTCCAGTGTCAAAAGAAGCTTTTCTTGGCACGCCTGTAACTCGAGTTTCAGTACACTCAGAAGCACGGCTCTGTATTCGTACAAATCGTCGCTGACACTGAATTTGCGCGACGCGGGATGCTGTTTCACGAGGTCCAGAACGAATCCAAGAGGACGGAGGTAGTCCAGCGTTATTTGCGAGGTGAGCGGGTCTTTAACGAGTTTTCCAAGGATCGCGCTAGTGAGCCTGGCGAACACCAACGGTTCAATACTGTCGGAAACACTAAGCGAAGTGTTGTTAGTAGCGTTGTCAGTAACGTTGTCAGTGATACCAGCATCCGAGATACGGACGCCGTTGTTCGCGCACGCGAGCGAGTAGACGAGCAGCTCGCAAACCGACCCGAACACTGAGTTAGACGACTTTATACCGCCAATAGAAGGATCGAGCTCGATTTTAGGCTCCATTCCCAGCGCAGACTGTCTGTACCCCAGCAAAAAATGCGCCACGGTGACAGGGTAGCGTGTGCTCTTCAGTTCGCTCAATTCCTGTAGAATCATTTCAAGAAGCGCGATCTTTACATGGTACGAGGTATTCAAGTCGCGTAAACAGGACATCATATCGATTCTGATTCTCGCGGACTCGGTCGTCGAAGTCAGGATACTGAGAACCCGGCTTTGACGTTCGACTGTTGGCTTGAATTCGGGACTGTTCTGCAGCAGCGTAAACAGTTTGATGCTGGAAAGGGCCAGTTTAGTGTGCTTGCTGCTGAGGTAGAGCGCAAGGTACGGCACGATCTCGAGGTTGTACAGCACAGGTTTGTCGAAAGACCAAAGAGGGTAGCTACTGCGTTCGAGCAGAGTGGCTACGAGGTCAATGGCGAGCGTCAATTTGCGCACGACGATATGCTCGCTGGACAGCGCTTCCAGCTTGTCAATAGAGACAGTGAAGATATTAAAGAAAGCCGAGTAAACTTGCGGCGAGAAACAGAGCTTGAACACTGTGTCGGAGTAGAGCGCACTGCTGGCGTCTTTGTCTTTTTCGGTGTCCAGAGTGAACATTTCGGCAATGATATTAAGACAAGAGAACTGGATATCGTTCTGCACGTCTTCAGAGTCCAGTTTCAAAGACCCAGGCAAGACATTAGTGAGAATGAAATTGAGATGGTCGTTCAAATGCCGGCCGTACACTTTCATGCTAACGAGTTTCTCCACGAGCTGCGTGAACGCGAGAACGTCGGTTTTCGATACTAACGCCTCGTCCCAGCGGTTATAGGTGAACGCATCCAACGCTGGCCATGTATCGGCGCACGCGAACGGGATCAAAGAGTGCAGAACCGCGCCCTTTAAAGGTGTTCCCAGTTTCAGCAATCTGTATAGAAGCGGCAGGATATCGCTCGGCTCGCCCTGCTCGTCGAAAACCTGGCCGCGGATGTAGACTAAAGCCTCGGGACACTGGACACAGACTCTGTACACCAAATAAACGTAAGTGGAAACGACCTGCAGCATCTCCTCGCTAACAGCCGAGCCCACTGCGCTTGTCGCTGAGAGGTGCTGTTGGTAGTAGTTCGACGAATGGGGCCGCGAGGCATGTGTGTGGTTCATTCTGAAGCTGCCCACACTCGAATTGAACTCAGTCTGAGGCGAGGTGAGGCTGCGGATGTAGAATTCGATGAACTCGTAGACGGACTCCCAGCACAGCAAGAACTGGTCCTCTTTGCGCGGGTCGCGTTTCAGCAGAAACCTGTGCACGTTACCGCAGTTCCTAGGGCTATTAGCGAACGAGGCGACCATTTCCGTGTACGCGGCCATCATGTACGGCACGCGCATATCGGCGCCCCACACCAGAAACCCATAAAGAGCGTCGGATTTGTCGACGAAGAAAAGCTCGGCGCGTTCAGGCTCGTGTTTATACACACTGGCCACAAACAGAAAGAACCTTTCCAGGTCGACGCCGGAATGGACCCCTGTGCTCTGGTCAGAAGTCTCTTCTGCAGCCTCAGAAAGCGAGAGCAGCGTGTCTTCTTCGCAATTGCGCATTTCCTTGAGAATATCGGCGCAGTTTGTAATGAATTGAGTTATCAGATCCATGCAAAGCGACTGTAAAGTAGACGTGATCGGCGCTGACGGCAGGTAGTTATTAAACGCGAACCGCGGCACCCGAGCCCGCATTAACGGGAACCCGCGGCTAGTGAACGAACCGGTCTCGCCTAGTTCAAGATGGATATCTTGCGAAAGAGCCATAAAGAACTCTATTCCGCCAGCGTCTATAGCTTTACGCAGCATGCTCAGAACGTCAGCATACTCCACAACGGGTTTCCTGTCTTCTTCAGAAAGACCAGTATAAAAAACCAAGGCAATCGCGCCTTTCCACGGCTCGATTTTCCACGACGTCGTTGCCAGCTGGGTGTGCGTTTTTAATGTGAACTCCTTAGAATGGGGCTGGATCAGCCACTGTGTCGCGATCGCGAGGTACGCCAGCATCGAGCTGTCGTAGACCATGCACTGCGAAACGCGTTTCAGGAAAACCGTGATGGATTCAGGCCGGTTCTCGGTGCGGCCGTGCAGTTTCAGGTAAGTGCACATAACTTCGGCCAGGTTCTCGTGCTCCTGCTGTAAGTACTGCCGTTGAACGGCCGTGAACGGGGTCTCACCAGAAAGGCCCATAAACTCGCTCGTCTTTGTTTTCTCATTCAAGTCTTGCAGACTCTGTTCTACTGATTTCAGCGCGTCTAGGAAGTGCTCGACCCTGGCGCTAGGAAGAACAGCTTTCAAGTCGTCTAGTGGCAGAACTTCTACACAGAACCGTAGAATGTCTAGAATCAAAGCTCTGCGAGTAAAGAAAAGACCGGCAGCGCTCTCCATAGGGTTAAACCCGATCCTGTACGAGTCTTTCAGCGCGTCGTTCACTAATTCTGCACACGCGATCTCGTCGAGGTTCAGCTCGTCTGCGAGCATCACACATAACTCGAGAAACCGTTCATTGACTTCGATTTTGTGCCCGTTTATCTCTACTGAGTTCTGAGCCAGTTTGTCGCGGCTAGCGTTGCTTTTAGGAGGCGCGGCAAAGAGCTGCTTCAAATCGTCTTTGATGTCGGATATTATTTCCAACAGCTGCGGCGCGGAAATACTCCCGCCAGTCTGTGCGAGCGCAGCATGCGCTTCGTCAAACGGCAGCGTGCTCCAGTGCATTGGTTTATTTGCTGACTAATTACCATCTTACATTATCGACGATTTGAAGCATTAATAGTACAATTGAACTGCAATGGCTGTACTTCTACACATTAAGCGGGTTCCGTATACTTTTTTAGTGTCATTTGAAACCAATATAATAGAAGGTGCGTGGAATTCTTCTATCGCGTTCCATTGCGTTCCATGTAGTGGCATTGTATTGCGCTTGTATTGTACTTGTATTGCTTGTATTCTGTTTGCATTGCTTGTGTTCTTTGTATTCTTTGTATTCTTTGTATTGCTTGTATTGCTTGTATTCTGTTTGTATACTACTTGTATTCTACTTGTACTCTATTTGTTTGGTTACAGTATGTATGCAATTAAAACCGTAATTGAGGTTTACGTACTGGTTAGGTTTGTGGTAATTGCTCTCTTGACGCATAGAATTACACATGCTCCCAATCAAACGGATCCACGAGTTCTCGGACGTCGCGAAGTTCCAGGCGTCACCAGCGTACAGTATACTGCTTGATCGAGTAGTAAGTATGTCGCAGCTGGTTAAAGGGCTTGAGACGCCGCAGGAAATGAACGCCGCCGAGTACGGGCCAGTAGTCGCTGAGATCGTCGGTATTCTGACGAAACTGTCGGCATTGATCGACGAAATCAAGCCAGTGGCTTCGCATAAACGGTTCGGCAATCCGAGTTATCGAACGTGGCGCGACGCTATTGAGAAAGTCATTGCCGCAGACGGCGACAACAGCGACGAAGTCAACAATGAAGCCAAATTCTACCTAAGCAACGCGTTCGGGTCAATGCAGCGCATCGATTACGGCACAGGGCACGAACTCAATTTCGTTGCGTATTTCGACGCTAAAGTGCGCTCGGCAGAAGTCACGGGCGCGGCTACTTTATACACGTTCAACGTCTACTTCAATGTCTGTAAAAAGCTCATTAAAGTGTACAACCTCGAGCCCGCAGGCAGCCACGGCGTGTGGGGACTGGACGACCATTTCCACATCCCGTATATTCTTGGTGCGGCGCAATTGGCCCCTTTTGACGCTAGCAGTAACGGCCCGAAACCCATTGACGTGTGCTCCGAGGAGAAGGTTAGACAGTACAAAGACAAGTACATGTACTTCGAGGCCATTGACTTTATCTACGCTATGAAGAGCGGCAGGTTCAGCGAACACTCGCCAGTTCTGTACGACGTTTCAGGGATCAAGACCTGGACGAAAATTCTACAGGGAATGATTAAAATGTACCAAGGAGAAGTCCTTAACAAGTTCCCTGTGATCCAGCATTTCTACTGCGGCACGCTTTTTCCGTTCGAGTAGAGCTATTCTTCACTCATCTACGCTATATGCATACATGCATGCACGCATGCGACTGCACGCACTGCATGTTTGTGTACGAATCTAATTTAAATCTCACCCCCACTCCCTTACCCTAAATACATGAAAATTATTTTGACAAATCCGAAAAACCCTTTTCTCAGCAGGTTAGACATTTCCAAGCAGCTGTTTTTTTTTGTAAGTTCAAAATGTCAATTGCTACTGGTAAACGGAAATCCGAAGACAAGAGCAAACCGAAACGCACTTCGAAGAAACCGAAGTTCGACGAGGCTTCTGTCGAGGCTTTAGAACGCAGTTTGCTCGAAGAAGGGATTATCGAGGCCAAGGATGTAGGCGCTGAACTTGACGGTTCTGGATCCAGCGAAGAGTCTGGTGACGAGGATCGTGAAGAAGTTGAAGTTGCTGAAGAAGTCGAGGAAGATGCTGATGATGCTGATGCTGCTGAAGATGCTGAAGATGCTGAGGTTGCCGAGGTTGCTGAAGAGGAAGAGAAGGTAGAGAAGAAACCTAAAAAGGCTTTGAAGGAGAAGAAAGAAAAGAAGGCTTTAAAGGAGAAGAAAGAGAAGAAGGGAGATAGTCTAGAGAGCTTCACTGTACACGGCGGCGTTTCTACGAAAACCTTCCAGGATTTGAACCTGAGCGAACCGACCCAAAAAGCCATTGACGCTATGGGGTTCACTAAAATGACAACTGTACAGGAACACACGATTCCTCCGCTGCTTGTAGGCCGTGACGTGCTTGGTGCTGCTAAAACCGGCAGCGGTAAGACGCTGGCCTTCTTGATTCCTGCGATTGAACTGCTTTACTCGCTGAAGTTCAAGCCCCGTAACGGGACCGGCGCGATTGTCGTTTCTCCTACTCGTGAATTGGCTCTCCAGATTTTCGGTGTTGCCCAGGAATTAATGCAGTTCCATTCCCAGACTGTAGGCATTGTGATCGGCGGAGCTAACCGTCGTCAAGAAGCCGAGAAACTGAGCCGCGGCGTCAATTTGCTGATTGCGACTCCTGGCCGGTTGCTGGACCATCTACAGAACACCGAGGCGTTCACATTCAAGAATTTAAAGACTCTTATTATCGACGAGGCCGACAGAATTCTCGAAATCGGGTTCGAAGAGGAGATGAGACAGATCATCAAGATCCTGCCTTCAGAGAACCGCCAAACCATGCTTTTCTCTGCGACACAAACAACCAAGGTCGAGGATCTTGCTAGGATCTCGCTTAGAAAGGGGCCTTTATACATCAACGTTGATGAAAAGGAGGAGATCGCTACTGCGAACGGGTTAGAACAGGGGTACGTTGTATGCGACAGTGACAAACGCTTCTTGCTGCTGTTCACGTTCTTGAAGCGCAACAGAAACAAGAAGGTGATTGTTTTCTTCAGTTCGTGCAACAGCGTCAAGTACTACGGCGAGCTGCTCAACTATATAGACCTGCCTGTGCTCGATCTCCACGGCAAGCAGAAACAGCAGAAACGCACGAACACGTTCTTCGAGTTCTGTAATGCCAAAACCGGTATTCTGCTGTGCACAGACGTTGCCGCTCGTGGTTTGGACATTCCCGCTGTTGACTGGATCGTCCAATTCGATCCTCCTGATGACCCCAGAAACTATATTCACCGTGTCGGGCGTACTGCCAGAGGTAAGAACGCCAGCGGCAAAAGCCTTATGTTCCTGCTCCCTAACGAGCTCGCGTTCTTAAGGTTCTTGAAGGAGTCTAAAGTCCCGCTCAACGAGTACGAGTTCCCGGCTAAAAAGATCGCTAATGTCCAGCCCCAGCTGGAGAAATTAGTTAGCGGGAACTACTGGTTGAACCAGAGCGCTCGCGACGGGTACCGCGCGTACCTCCAAGCGTACGCCTCTCACCACTTGAAACAGGTGTACGAAATCGACAAGCTGGATCTCGTCAAGGTCGCCAAATCGTTCGGGTTCCCGGTTCCTCCTAAGGTTAATATCTCTATAGGCCAGAGCGGCCGCACCAAGAAGCCGCGTAGAAACTGAATGTAACGAAATACTTGTAACTACTAAAAACTCATTTGACCTTTTCGCTATTAAATACTCATCTGAACTATGGCTTGCTAGTAGGTGCCGCTATACTGTACCTGCCATGCTTATGTACTCGCAGACGCTACTGTGACTGCTATTATGGCTATTATGGCTGCGCTGCTATGTTGTGACATGGTTGTGGCTACTATGCTGACATGGTTGTGGCTACTATGTTGTAACTTGTTTATGGCTGATATGGCTGCTGTTACATGGTTATGCGAGAGCTAGTGTGGTAACGGGCCGCTTACTACTGCAATGCAGGGTGATGACTGTGAAATGAGTGCATTGATTGTGACAAAACTTTGGAAAAAGAGTGCAAACGGGCAAAACAAAAGTGCAATGAAATATCAGTTTATTGGGCTATCCCAGTTGATAATGAAGAAGCCATTTACTAGGCACATAAATAACTATCTGAACCGTATATTGTATTTAATTACACGCGGGTGGCAGCAGCGGCAGCAGCAGGGTTGATCCTCTTGGCGTCACGGTTGAAGCGTGCGCGAGAGGGAGGGGTACGAATACGGCGGTTCTCTCTGGAACGCACACGGACAATACGGTTGTGAATAGCACAGGAGACGCAGTAAGCGACCTTGACGTAAAGCTTAGGAAGGACGTACTCCTGGTAGACACTGGCCTCGCTGATATCACGGACGGCAGCGTTCTCAACCATGTTTCTGATGCTGAACCGCTTGATGGCCTTATCCTTGGCGACCATACGGTTGCAGTTGGTGCAGCGAAGCGACTTAACGTGGCCACGGTTGCTCTTGTTGCGTCCGTTGTTAGCTCTCTTCTTCGGCATTGTTTCGCTGGTTGTCGGAGATTCAGATGCTTTACTGGGGGATACAACCCACGAGAGTGACAAATTATTGTCACGTGTAGAGTGACAAAGGCCCTTATGCCCTTTGTATGACTAATTTGACGCTATAAATCCTCTGCTTTTTCACTGCTTGGCTGTTTACAAAGCGGTTTTATTTCAGGGTAAGGCCGAATTTACCGGTATTACATATCGGGCTGTCCATATCGGGCTGCATATCGGTCTGCGCGTCGGTGCTCAAAGCACCAAAAGCACAAGTAGTTAGGAATCGGCTTGACGAATCGGCTTCAAAATCCAGCAATTGCATTATTTATTTTAGTGCTTTATATTGAGTGTACCAGTTTTCATATATTCGCCTATTTACTAAATACTGAGTACGATTTATTTTTTTATGCCAACGCTAACGCTCGCGGTAAGCTATGCCTCCATTTATGTTCACCGTATTTGTCATTCCATAGAATAAAACCAGTTCGGTTATTTCAACCAATTCATCGCCGACCCGGCCGGAATTTCAGCTGCGAGTTGGAAAAGGTCTCAAATTATCAGTAGCGGAAATTAGTATTAACATCTACATCTAGACGCCGTTTGTTTAGTCCTACACCTATTCGATGAATACATAAGCCAATCGATATAGTTGACGAGCATCGCGACTTGAATGTCGACGGCATACCTTACATACTTCGTACATACCCGATCTGGCGTCGAACAGGTCCTTCTGGATCTGACCGCGCGGTTAATTGCCAAAACACCGCTCCGGTTCGAGGTGCATTACGTTCAAAACGGCCAACTCCACGAAGGAGCTGTCATGGGCAAGAACGCGACGCTTGCAGACCTCAGCCGGCTTCCTGAGATTCCCGACAGTGTAATTGACTATGAATGTGCTACCAGAATAGCTCCACGAGTGAAAGAGCTCGTCGACTATATATACAGGCCGCAATTGACGTTTAATAGTCGAGCCATGTTTCTAGGCGCTGGCTGGCTTCTAGTAAACTTCGGTTTAAAGGATATGATGTCAGTAGTGGCTATTCCGCCCTCGCTGCCTGAAATTCCGCCGCTGACAGTGAGAGTTGTATCTACATACACCGGCCAGTTCACGATCGGCGATCCGCGGAAACCGTTACTTGAGTTCCCAATCAAATGCATCCCTTTCACGCGCGAAGCAAGCGCGTCGAAACTCGCTCTAACTAACGACTCTAAAACCACAAGAACTGCTACCCAGTTCACATCCAAAGGCCCAGTTGACGGAACCGAGGTTCTCGAGAAGGGGTTCAGGTACCTTGACCAGTTTGTTCTCGTGAACGAGGAGACTTTGGATATCATGCAAGGCGAGTTCGAGGGCGCTAGAGTCACTGATAACGCTTTTGAGTTAATGGCTACTGTGAGCGAGCTCCCCCCGTGGGTTCTAATGGAGAAAACGGACCAGGTTCTGCCTACTGACCAGCCAGGAGCGACGTTTCTCGCGACATTTTCCCAGAGTTTGGAAAGCAAGGGGATGTATGCGATTGCCCGGAGGACAAAACGGGGCACTGCTGGCAGGAAAAAGGGCACAATCGAGATTTTGGCATTGATTCCGTACAATGGCGTGTTCATGGCTACTAGACTGCCGTTCGACCACGAGTACACTGGTTTCTACCGGTTTGCACGGCTTCAGCAAACGCCCGACTCTTATGACGAGGAGCTAGACGAGTTGATGGGTGAATTGGTTAGAAACAGTACCACTGATCAGCCAATTGAACCTATAAGGAACGAGAAGATCGTTCGGGTTGGGCGTGAACTAATGAGGAACGTTGTAGAGAAGTACGACCCTGAGTACTTTGGTAAAGACAAAAGCAGTGTTCATGACTTGATTCTAAATACTGGCATGCCAGAAAGCCAGGACCTTGGTGCGACGGTCTCAACTCCAGCAAGCAAACCAGTATCGTTGCTGGAAGAAGGGTCTAATAACTACGAACTTTCGGAAAAGATCGCAAGCCTGTTCGGTCTTTCTAGACGCGAGCAAGTGAGCAGAACAAGAGCAGTACAGAAAGAATACTATGCTGAACCGAACGCCGATATCAACGATCTGTTATAGCTTGCACGAAAACAAACACAAACACAGTCACAGTCACAAACACAGTCACAGTCACAAACACAGTCACAGTCACACCCGTAGTAGACACTTTAAAAAAAGAAAAGAAAAATATACATTAATTACACGACATTATCCTTCAGCCATTTCTTGATACTCTTGGCATCGCGGTCGACGTACTTGATATTGATTCTGAGTCGTTCAACCGCCTGTGCTAGCGACATGTTGACGCCCTTGAGATCCTTGTTAGCAAAGAACTTCTCGACCTTGTCGGCCTGTTTCTGTTTAGTGAACTTCGAAACGATGCTCTCAATGATATAACTCATTAACGAGATCGAGGAAGGGAAGATCTCGCGCAGTTTGTCCCAGTTCGTCGTCATCCATTCCCAAGCGATATTGACGCCGTCGGCACCAGAACCAGTAACACCAGGGATCGCGTAGAACACGTCCTGAGAACGCACTGTACCGTCGATCACAAGCTGGAGGATCTCACGCTTGCGTTTAAGATCAACCGTCTCGCCGAGCGCACGCAACGCCGAGTTCCCTGAAGCGCCGTTAGTTCCTTCTAAGTAATGCTGTAACAAAGACCGCCATTCGCGCTCAGTGCCGTATTTCGCAACGGCTGAGTAGATCGCAGACCGCAGATCAGGATCGACATTGAATTTGTCTTTCCTGAACTGGCTCAGCGAGTTGTCGATGTAGAATTGACACTCGCTGGAAACAGCGACCGAGTAGATAACCGACTTCAATTTCGAAAGCCTGACGTCGGAATTCTGCTCGAACTGCGGGCCCATGTGTTTCGCAATTGCCGTAATGTTCTGTTTCTTGAACTTCTTATACAGCTCGCGCAGCTCCTCGCCTTCAAAAGTGAGTTTCGCGCCAACAGAGACCATGCTCGAAATCAGCGTCGTCAGCACATTCGCCTCGTTCTCTAAACGCCACGCTTTCAGCAGGCTTAGTAGCTGAGTGGTGCTGATATCCTTGCCGCTGAACGCATGCAGATCGCTGATCACACCTATTCTGTCTGCGACACTGAGTTTCGATTTAGGGCCTTTCTCGCCCTCTTTAATCAGCTTCTCAAGCGTTTTCTCAGTGTACTTCACTCTGTAAATACCGGTTTGGTCGGCGTTCAGCTTGAAAAACGAGTCCTTCGAAGTACCGACTTTGAATTTGCCGGACCTGTCAGTAAGCATGTCCTTCTGGTCGACTGACCCGTCAGCCTTGCGAGTGGCCAGCCAAACAGTAAACAGAACCTGGTCCTCGTCCGGTTTCAGGTCGCCGGTTTCCAGGTACCGGTGCTGAGTGATCTTGACGCTGCCGTCTTCAGCAACGTCGCTCACACTCAAAACGGGGTACCCTGTTTTCAAAACCCACGGGTCCATGAACTTCTTGACGTCTTTGCCGCTGTGTTCAGACAACGCAGACCATAGATCCGTGGTCACGGTGTTGCCGTAGGCGTGTTTCTCGAGGTAGTTAGCGATTCCCTGCATAAACACGTCCTCGCCCAAGAATTTCGAGACCATGCGAATGACGCTGGATCCTTTCAAATACGAAATATGGTCGAAAATCTGTGAAACATCGTCGGCACTCTTGACTGGGACCTGGATAGGATGCGAGCTGCGCAAACCGTCTAGACTGAGACAACCAAGGTACGCCTCGTTGACGTAGGTTTCCCACACGTTCCAGTCAGGGAAGAAATGGTTAGCCGAAAACCACGACATCCACGTTGCAAACCCTTCATTGAGCCACAACCCGTCCCACCATTCCATAGTGACGAGATTGCCGAACCATTGGTGCGCGAGCTCGTGCTGGACGACTTCGGCAACCCGTGTTTTGGTCGCGTCGGAGTCGACGCCTTCGACGTAGAAGATATCCACTAATCTGTAGGTAATCAAACCCCAGTTCTCCATGGCGCCTGCCGAGAAATCGTGTAACCCGACCATATCGCATTTCGGTAGGGGATACTCGCATTTAAACGTTTTCTCGAAGAATTCAAGCGTTTTAGCCGCCAAATCGGCCGAGAATTGACACCTGTTTTCAAGACCAGGAGTCGCGTACACGCGCACCGGCACTCTGAACAAATTGCTCTCAACGTAGTTCAGCTCTCCGACAATGAAAGCGACTAAGTACGTGCTCATTTTCGGTGTAGGGTTGAAATGGGTGACTTGCTTCCCGTTCTCGAGTTTCTCAACCTTGGCAACTGAATTGTTCGACAAAACCGTCATTTTCGGGTCGGCTGCAATCGAGATATCGAAAGTCGCCTTCAACGACGGCTCGTCGAAACACGGGAACGCGCGGCGGCAGTCGGTTGCCTCCATTTGTGTAGTCGCGACAACCTTCTGTTTCCCGTTCTCGTCCTTATGCACACTGCGGTAGAACCCGCACATCTTGTCGTTCAATGTGCCGTCGAATTCGATGTCCAGAGTGGCTTTATCGCCTTTAGAAAGCTCTTTGTCGAATGTGAACGTTGCGGTTTGCGCCTGCTTGTCCTCGTCGGTCTTGACTGCCGGCACAGAGTTCAGCGTCGGGTTCTTAAGAACAAGGTCCAACACGTTCAACGTAATGGATTTGCTGGATTCCGCCACATCCACGTCGATACTGACTCTGCCGGTGTAGGTATACTTCTCCAAGTCAGGGTCGAGGAAGACGCGGTAGTGCAACGGCACGACGTTTTTCGGGAGGACTTCGCGATTGGTTGAGGCCATTATACGGCTGAGTTGGGGTTTGAAGTGGAATAACCGTTTCAAGGGTGGTCTTAGAAACCGGTTCATTACACCGCGTATATATATACAATCTGACCCCCCCACACAAGCAAGCCCGGCAACGTGACCTAGGGTTGTGTACCTTTCGAAGTCCATAGATAAGTCCGAGATACAGTGGACTTAGGAATTACGTGGGCGTGAACCGGTGGCACAGCCGTGTTGTGGACCCAATTTCGTGTACGGACGCGTCTGCTTTTGTGGGATGGTGTGGGCATGCGTCTGTTTACGATTGGTGCAATGTACACGTGTGTATAAGTAGTGTGTGATTTATAGGTGTATAGATAAGCGTGTATTTTATGGGTGTATAGATAAGTGTATATTTCTAGATATCTAAGCTTCTTGAGTGTAACCGTCTATATATAGACAATTGACCGTTGTTCGTTGTTCGTTGTTCGTTGTTCATGCATTGCGTACTTGTTGTACGTTACTGTGCGTTGAGCAGACATGTGCATATTACGAAGCCTCGCGCATGACTATGGCGTGATGTACACACAGAGATCCCGATAGTGAAACCAGCACAGTTTTTTTCTGTGAATAGCTTTAATTGTCTACATGGTGATAAATATCCCCAATTTTAAACCCAAATACCCGAAAAGCAATTGTACACTGGTGCTGTTTTGAGCATACCGTGCATGCGCGTCGTTAGTAAGTGCTGTCAGGTATGCTCATGCATGTACTCGCTAACGCAAGTGTGCTGGCTAAACAACACCCACATGCCAGAAACAACCAAAATGTCGGACATGGACGAACTCGACAGACTACAAAAAACAGTGATTAAAACAATTAAAGAGAACGAGCAATTACAAGCACAAATAGCTACAATTAAACGTATGGACGAGGTCGACACGCGCAATTTCGCTACTGAAACTGTTGCCCTTGCACGCCCCTCGAAACGCGCAGCGTTGATACAGGAAATAGAAGCGATAGTCGGGTACCCTATGGATATTGAGTATTTAAGACCAGGAATGATACGAAGAACCGATACGTTTATAATGTACGACGACGATGAGGAGGTATAAGCGTTTCAATGAACTACGTTACTATGTCACTATGTTAAAACTGCGTTACAACTAAGTGACAACATCGGGTTTGGTGCGGCCGATGAACTCCTCGAACTGCAAGTACTGAGTGACCTCCTTGACGATGTCTGCAAGGTAAGTTTGTGCGTTCTGGCCGAGTTTGGACTTGTCGGACTCGTACTTCTCTAAGTAGAGACGAATAGTAGCGCCAGCCGAGCCGGTTCCGCTCAACCGCAGGACAATGCGCGACCCGCAGGCGAATCTCACATAAAGGCCTTGGTTAGAGCTGACAGACCCGTCTAAATCGGTGTAGCTGAAATCGCCAGCGTCGGCAACCTTCAAGCTACCGTTAGGAACCAGAGTCGACCCAACAAATGAGCTGTCTTCAACCGACTTCCGCAGCTTCTCAACGACTTTAGCCGCTTTCTCGCTCTCAATGCTCTCGTAGTCGAAACGAGAGAAGTAGACGCGTCCGTACTCCTGCCAGAACTCAGACTGGATCTCGGAAATGCTGACAGGCTTTCCGCGGGCTTTAGACTCGCCGGCCAGGATATTCAGCCATGCACAAACAGCCCACACGCCGTCCTTTTCACGGCAGTGGTTAGACCCAGTACCGAAACTCTCTTCGCCGCAAATAGACAGTTTATCAGCGTCGAACAACGCGCAGAAGAACTTCCATCCAGTGGGAACCTCGTAGCAGTTCAAACCGAGTTTCTTGGCCACTAAATCGATCGCGCCAGAGGTGGGCATCGACCTAGCAAGGCCGTAGATGCCCTGCTTGATGAAGTACGGAATATACTTCCTAGCGTAGTGCGCAATAATGGCGACGGAATCACCAGGACTCACAAACGAGTGAGCGCCGTAGATCATGTTTCTGTCGCCGTCACCATCGCTAGCAGCACCGAAATCGATGTTTTCGCGGTCGACGCGCTCAACAAGCGTGCGCGCGTACGTCAAGTTCGGGTCGGGATGCAGACCGCCGAAATCAGGTTTCGGGACGCAGTTCTGTAAACTGTTTTCAGTAAGGCCAAGCTCGCCTACGAAAATACGCTGGCCGTACGGGCCAGTGATCCCGTTCAAAGCGTCGAAAAGCACTTTGAAGCTCGGGGTTTCCTGCAAAAACGATTTAATAAGAGGGAAATCGAATATCTCCTTCATCGTCTCGACGTAGTTCTCGGTGGTGTCTACGACCTCGACCTCTAAAGTGTTCTCGTAGTACTTTTTGACGCCCAGACTGCTCAGATCGATCTCCTCGGGTTCGACGCGGCCTACAAGGTACGAGGTAAGCGTTTTGCTGACCTCGTAGATCTTGTTTGTCACAGGCTCGGGCGCAGGCGCGCCGTTGGCGAGGTTGTACTTGATTCCGAAATCATTGTCGGGGCCACCGGGGTTATGGCTCGCAGTAAGAATGATACCGCCAGTGGCTTCTTTGATTTTACGGATAAGAAGACTGCAGGCAGGCGTGGAAAGCAGCGCGTTCTGGCCGACATACAGTTTCTTGACGCCATTGCCGGCTGCGATCTGGCCAATCACATTAACGACGTGTTTACAGAGGTAACGTCCATCGCCGCCGACTACAAGCGTTGCGCCTTGCGAGCCTTCGGGAATTGCCTCAAGCGTGGCTTGTATGAAGTTCTCGGTGTAGTTCTCTGTCTGGAAGACTTTAGTCTTCTTTCTCAGACCGGAAGTACCGGGTTTCTGGTCTTGAAACGGTTGCGACTCGACGCGGATAACAGGCATGCTTTTTCTGGTTGGGGTTGCGGGAAGGTAAGTTCTACAGCAAGTAGGGATAAGTTAACTGATCTGTGGTTGCTCACAAACCACCGCGTCAGAAGTGATTAGGGTCGGGTTAGGTCCACAACCTAGCTGTGCCTCTCTACCTCACACGCGCAACGCATACTACCGTGCCGTCACATGCCCATGTTGCCCATGTAACACATGATATATGCTACACATGATGCTATATGCTATATGCTACATGCTATACGCCTGCATCCGGCGGAACTTCACGTGCATGCTACATACTACAAACAGCATACCACTAACAGCATACCACTAACAGCATACTACAAACAGCATTCGCTCTCCATATCCATGTAATTTATCGCAGTAAGCATTATCTGTGCGTTAGGTATATTCTATTGGTACTTTAGCGGCATCGCGTTATCACTGCAACCGATCTCTAAATGACCGGCTCTAGACTTTTGTTTGCAAATGCACGCCGTGCCATTTCTGCATCTCCTCGCCAATAACCTGGTGCACGAGCTTCTGCTGTTTTAATGGCGTCAAACCGGCAAATTTCGGCGACCTGATATCGATATCGAACATCGAGCCGCACCCGCCACTGATGTCTTTGACGTATAAACTCGTAGGCTCAAGCTGAGTCTTCAGCAATTCGTAGACTTTAGACTCCATCGGCGTAAACCCAGCTGCTGCAGTGTGCTCGAACCGCAACTGCTCAGGCCGCAACTGGCCAAAAACTCTTCGCGCTGGCCTCCAAGCTAATTTCAGCATCTAACGTGATGAGATAAACACACTGGAAGTTGATTAAATCAATCAGCCGAGCTCAACACACATGAACCCAACGCACGCTACTGGTCAAAATAGAAAACAATATAATGGCACACGAATATTGCGCTATCTGTTTGTACAAAACCATGATTTTTATTCAAAGAAATGAGCTACACAGAATAAGGTATAACGGGGAATTAAGCACGAACTGAAACGCCGTTTTTTATGCGTTAATTATATATAAATTACTCCTGAAGAAGCGCGTTTCTCTTCTCGACGATACGCTGCGCACGACGGTCACGAGCAGCCTTGTTACGAGTACGACGAGCCTCAGCCTCGGACTTAAGACTCTTCTCACGAACAGCCTGGGCCTTAGCCTTGATAATATGCTCGATCACAGCACGCTTGTGCTTGAAAGTGTTACCCTTAGCCTCTCTGTACAAGGTACGGTAAAGGTGCTTATCGATCTTGCCCTGCTCCCGGTACTTGACAAGGACACGGCGGAGAACACGCTGGCGGCGCATCCAGAGGACCTGGACGGGCATACGGGCGTTGGCAGTACCCTTACGCTTACCGTAGCCAGAGTGACGACCTTTGCTGCGGGACTCGTGGAAAGCACGAGTACGGCTCTTAGAGTGACCAACAACGGGCTTGGCAATGATTAGACCGTTAGAAACCAGCTTGCGGATCTCCTTACGGGAGTTGGCAACGCTGACCTGGGAAGTCTCATTGGGATCAAGCCAGATCTTGTTCTTTCCCACGCCGAGGACGTCAGATGCAAGGCGTTTCTGCAATTTGAGGTTAGGCATTGCTGGATATTAGGAGGTCTGAAGGTTTGATCAAGTCTTTTACCGGTTATCGATGCGTCAGCGCCACTCAAAAAGTCACGCTTTACTGTTAGGTATTAACAATAATATGTAGCTATAAACGCATTTTCCACAGATAAAGGCCGAGTTTTGATTACTACATCACGAATATAACCTGCGCCCTATGGATTACAAAGCATCCTTTAGTTGAAAGATTTCAGCGACACGATAAGTCGAATACAAATAGGAGCGGCATATGCATGAAACCGCACGATGCCGCATGATGATGCATGCGATTGTATACCTGCGTTTATATGCTTTGGATGGACATATATTGTGTATTTAATTTTGTTTATGTGCGTAAAATCAGCATTGAAACACATGGATAAAGAATTGACTCTGTAAACTAATAAATCGTTGAACTGTTCATGTTGACATGCGTTCAGATGGCTTATCTTGGCATTGTGAAGCAAAGACAATGAAAAATTGATAATTTTATACAGTTTACATATTTTCTTTTCCTTTTACCCAAAGTTCGAAACATTTTGCTCAATACACATTTCCTTTCTCCTACTTTTTTTTTTCTGTGTGGTGGCATATTTTTCATTTTTTTCTGATTATCTCTGATTTCTAACTGAAATTTCGCATAATGGCTAAATCACTAAGAGCATCGAGAAACAAGGTAAACAAGACTTTAAAAAGAAAGAGTGTGTTCGGTGAAGCCGACCATGCACGCGCATTGAGGCTGGCGGAAAAACTGCACCAACGCAAAGAGGAGGAAGCTGAAAAAGCCGTGAAAGAGACAAAAGCTGACGCTGCGAGCGATTCTATGGACACAAGCGGCCAGGTGACTGTGAGCGCGTTGAACAAGAAGAGAAAGCTAATCAAGGCTGCCAAGAAGGCCAAGAAACAGAAGCACAGACACAAGTAAACGAGTTTGATATCAGGCTTGTAGGACTTGACGAATTAGCATTGCTGCTGCTCTGAATAGGTCTCTTAACGTAAATTTAATCGAACGACATACAATTGAATATATTTATAAACAAAACTATCTACAGAATTGAACTATGAAACAATAGCATCGATGTCTACCATTGTCTACCATTGTCTACCATTGTCTACCATGGCATACCATACACTGTCACCGTACCATGCGTACCGTACCCATATTGCAAATAGGTTACGTGACCATGAGGACCACGTTTATGTTTCATAGCAGTACCATGCCGCAACATCATCGTGCTATTACGCTACCAACCACGGCTAGAGGGTTAGTTACATAATTAACAGTATACCGTATCTGTAAGTGTAGAGAGCAGTAAATTAGATTTCAAGGTCAACCATCAACCCCACGTTTAACCCGAATCTGCAAGAGCCGAGTCCCTGCTTGGCCTATATAAACGTCAGATTACCGTTAATAATCATGCTAGCGAGGCGCTAGACTCAGCGCTGAACGACGACTTCGAATTGAACGAGTTCGAGCATGTGAACGGAAAGCCCGTCCTTGAGCCCGTTGTCAGCCAATTCGTTTCTACTGAACTGAAACTGCTGCAAACGCATGCCCTGGTCTGTTTGCTGCTGTGGTATGCTTTCAGTATAGCCGTCAGCGTATACAACAAGTACCTTCTATCCAGCAGCGGGCTCGACTTCAAATGCCCCCTGTTAATGACGTCTGTACACCAACTAACGCAGTTCATTCTGGCGTTAGGAGTTCTGTACTCTGGAAAACTGAACGTCCAGCACCTGAGCCCTTCGGAACGGCTCCGAGTGATGCCAGCCACGCTTGCAAGCGCCTGCGATATCGGCCTTTCTAACACGAGTTTGCTGTTGGTTACACTGAGTTTCTACACGATGATCAAATCGAGCTCGCTGGGGTTTGTTCTGCTATTCAGCGTGCTTTTCAGGCTCGAAAAACTGACGTCGAAACTCGTGATGATTGTAGCCGTGCTCTCAGTTGGTGTTTTCATGATGGTTCTAGGTGAAACCGAGTTCAGTTTGCCCGGCCTGCTTCTCGTGCTTGGAGCTGCTGCCTCTTCTGGGCTTAGATGGTCGCTTATCAAGATTTTCTTGAACGGCGGAGACTATAAACAGGACGTCGAGCCTGAACAAAGGCATAAAAAGCCGCACCCCGTGCAATTGATCCTTGCCCTTTCGCCAGGAATGTTTCTGGTTCTTCTTATATGGGGCCTGATTGTTGAAACGCCGTCGAAATTCGTCGAATCGCGTATCTGGGACGGCCATATCCTGCTTGGACTCTTTCTCCTGCTGTTCCCAGCGCTCTTGGTCTTTGGAATGACATGGACCGAGTTCGAGTTGCTTAATTGCACAAGCCCACTAACGCTTGTCATTGCTGGAATCATGAAAGAAATCATCACGATCGTTGTTTCGACACTCATGTTCCACGACAAGCTGTCAAGCGTTAACATTGTCGGTCTAATTGTCTCTTTATGCGCGGTTGGTGCGTACCATTACTACCGTATTCGCGATTAGCATCCTCAACATTCATGACATTAAAACACACTCATGTATTACATTATATTCATTCATGCAATTCACCTAAACTCACAGTGCTTCTGATGATGTCAATAACCTTTCGATAACGCGAGACTAGATCAGCGTCAGTCTGTGTATGTACACCTCGATTTCATCTCAGTGTTCTTGAATCAAAATTGACAACACTGCTAGCGCACCCCTACACAACATCGAAGCGATCGTGTACCATTAATAGAACGCTGTCATGCAGCCACAATATATTGAAACCCTGCCCACACAGATCAGGTGTTGACCGTATCATGTACTTGTTGTCTATATATACGTGCTTACTTCCCAGACTTTTTTCTTTTCACGAGGACTGACAGACGGCATGCAAAGCTTTTAACGGACCTCGTTCGTTGGCACGCTTTGGGGAAAGTCTCCGGTCGAGTCTCTAGCAGAAATGCGCTCTCTAGTGCGGAGAGCAACCTGGGTCACTAGCATTCTTGTCTTTTTCAAGGCCGCCTTCTGGGTGTTCTCTTTTGAAAAGCGTGTTAGTGCCTTTAGTATCCCAGGTTTAGAGCTCACGACGCTAGCAGCACAGCCTGTTAACTGATAGTCATGCCGATCCTCCAGCCAGTCTGGGTGAACACGATGGAGCTTACTCTCGGTCCTCGTCGCTTTGTGTTTAGCTGCAGCGTCTTTTTGTTAAGTGCTGGCAGTGTGCGCGGTCGAATGCGTGAAACACGTTTATTTATTTTTCTCCTTTTTGATATGATGAACATCCTTTAATTTAGAGTCAAGCTCAGAGACAAATGTCGCTGCTGAGAATTGTGGAATTTTCTGACATCAAGGATAATATACCTATGTAACTACACCCATGTTACAACCAGAGAAAGTAGTTTGTATTCTAGATTTTATACGGTCGCGTTGTCATTGTTGGCGTTGTTGTTAGCGTCAGAAGTATGCGTGGAGTCAGCAGCGTTGGTCGCGTTAGTAGCTTCAGAAGTATGCGTAGCGTTAGTAGCGTTGGTAGAGTCAGCAGAGTTAGCAGAGTCAGCAGAGTTAGCAGTATGCGTAGTGTGCAGTACATGTTCAATGAAGTATGCGTAGCAGGCATAAATAGCACGCACGCAGTAGACCAATGCGCGCCCTTGTGAGTCTGGTTTGGTTCTGTATACACATTATTTATTACAGAATAGGTATGATGTATTTCGGTCGTCATTGTATTGTGTAAACTATATGGCCAGTATATTCCGCAACCCCCAATGAAAAGAGAAACAGTCCAGTCTGATTAGAATGATGGTACAGTCAACGGACTGTAAAATGGAAGTTACGGGGTTTGTATGGGGTAGGGGAAGGGGTGGCGGTTTGGAGGTGGGTTCTAACCCCATGAACAAGGGGTTGAATAATAGGCGTGAACAGAGAAAAAAAAGCGACTAGGGAAAAAAAACAAAACCAAGGACTACCTGGTTTAGTTCTGCGCACGTGGTGCGACTGGCGGATTGCCCTGAACAGGGTGAATGTAGTCCACTACATGCTGCTGGCCGTCTGTTGGCGGCTGTGTCTGGTATCCTTGTTCTGCAGGCGGCGGGTTCTGGCCGTACGACCCGACGGGCGCAACGCCCATGGCTGCAAACTGTTGTGGCGGCATGGTCGGGTAGGCGTACATCCCCGACGCCTTGTATGCTGGTGCGACCAAAGTCTGAATATGTGGCGGAAGCTGCCCTTGCGACTGCGCAGACTGCATTGCAGCTTGGTACGCGAGCTGCTGGGCTTGTACTTGTGCCTGAACCTGCACCTGTGCCTGCGCGCGCGCGTGGGCCTGTGCCTGTGCCTGTGCTTGAGCCTGAGCCTGCTGTAATTGCAGGTGTTGTTGCTGCTGTTGCTGCTGCTGCTGGGACTCAGGCAGCGAGGGGTGTCTCTCGGCGTTGTCTACGCCAACCGAAGGCGAGGACGATTCGTCGCTACCGCTTTCTTCTTCGTCGTTATACCCGTCCTCTTCGTCTCCGAAATCGGGCGCGTTCAGGCATGCCTGGATGAGCTCCTTGCCCTCATTCTGTGTCACCAGAGGCTGGAGTTTCGGCGTTGTGAACGTGTACACAAGCCCGGTCTCAGAAACTACAAGCAAGAGCACTTGTGTGCCCGTGAGCACTGAAAGCTCCCAAGCTTTCTTCATAATTCCATGCTTCCGTTTCGAGAACGTGATATGCCGCCGTGCCTTGTTCTGAATGAATTTAATCTCTATTTTGCGCCGCTCTTTGCGCTTCCCGTCGTCGTCGTCGTCGTCTCCGTCAGGTGCGAACTCTTGGTCGGCGCCTGCGCCTTCCAAAGCCTCTTCCGATCCCTTTCCTCCGGACGCGCCGTTATCTCCAGCTGGTCCTTCAGCATCGGGTGACGCGGTTTTTGTTTCCGAGCGACTAACTCCTCCTTGGTCTGCCACCGGTGCTGCTCTTGACTGGTCCATTGCCAAGTATAGTAAGGGTACGATGTATTAGGACTTATTTAATCACAAACAAAACAATCGTCCTGGTAATATTACTAATTCCCCTGTTCGGCCGGTGTGCGTGCGAGTTTGTTTACTGTACCCTCAAAAACAAAACCAGTAAGTGTGAAAAAAAAGCTGAGTTTAATGCATCATGTAGGTAATAACGTCATGGGAAGCGAGGTTGGCGGTATGTGAATGGGTTTATTTTTTAAACAAAGGATGTTTCACTATTGTGTTATGAAAATTTATGTACTTGCCAACCCTGACGGCTGTTATCATAAGTTCATTTATTGCAATTCTTTTTCACAAAAAGGGGGGAAGGGCAGACCAACCGACCAATTATTAAGATAATATCTCGTTGAGGCACTTTTTTTTTGCTTATTACTTACTGATAGGGAGCGTATGTACGTACGTATGCATGTACGTGTACCCACGTTACGTACCGATATGCCTGCGTACGTACGTATGCGGTATGTACTTACATACATCACGCTGCATGAAGATGGTAATGTCTTTTAGGTGTACATTTGAGCCTCCGGAATAATGTACGTGCGCACTTACACACGTCACTATAGTTTAGTCAATAAAACCACATAAAACAGTTAATGACACTAGAGATAGCCAATGGTCGCATTACTTACCATTATTGTCAAACCCTCGCCTTGCCCCGATCGTCCTGCTAGGCTAAATCAGCTATCTTCAAGAACCGTTTAGCTTTTCTGACTTTAATTTTTTTCTCTCATCTTTTCAATTTCATTTTTCTTTAGGATTATGAAAATACACATTTTTTATCGTTATTAATTAAAGAGCCTTCACTGGGTTGATGGAGACTGAAATTAACTAGTTTAATGAAGAAGAAGCTGGAGAAAGAGAGCCATCTCATGACGGACATGTGGCGTGGCCAAAAACGAAGTACAGCAAATGACGCACGCTCTGTTGTCACTATCTATTTATACACTCTTTCAGTACGATTTAAGGCTATGTGTGAAAAAAAAACACGCCAGCTTATATACTACATACCTGTCGGCCAACTGGTTGGCTCAATATTCTAGTCAATTATTACTTTAGACCCTCTACATAATACAATTACCCAGGTTCTAAATCATTTTATTGACCGAACCCTTCAACTTCCATTTTAAGTCTACATTATATTTCACGAATCTATATTGAGCACTCTTTCAATTACAAATTGCTCTTTCTGGAAAGGAGATTGTAAGGGTTTCATTTATAAGCATAATATGGGGCTAATGTTAGCCGACGCTTAGATGGAGAAATATGTCATACTGCGTGCGTGGATAGACAGGTGCGTATGTAAGGATGTGTGGGGTTTGCGTGGCCAGCAAGAAAAAATATAATTCAGTGCAGCGGGAGGAGTCAGGAGGTGGGGAGGGTGATGTGTTGGTATTGGGGGTGAGAAAAAAGAATAATACAAAAATGCGAAATAATACAAAAATAAATATTTAGAGCTGAAAATAATACGTTTGAGTAATGTTTGGCATGTTTATATTGAAATCACTTCATAATTACACTCGGTGATGCTCCAATACATCCGAAATACCAATCAGCCAATTTGCTCAGCCCCTGACCCATGTCATCGAAACCAAAGCCCTGAACCTGTTTTCATGTTGCTGAACATGATCGTCGTTGCGCAAGAGGGAGCGTGTCGAATGTGACAAGCATGAAAGAACACAAGGACTGGGGCAAAGGGGGTAGAAATGAAAAAAAAGGTGAATGGAAAAATATGCAGCAATTACAGAGGGGAGGGGTCGAATATTAATTAAACGTAGATGGATCACTAGTCAACTGGCAAATTAGATACGTGGGTAAGTAAATTGAAGGTTCAAATACTCTACAGATAAATCTCCTTATAATTTTAACGATCTGCCTATTTACATCTAGAAAAACCTATAAATCAAAGCAAATCACTAGGAAAAGAACAGAGGGTTCTTAATATAGAACGGCAAAGTCAAACTGTTTAAGAACGGGGGGCCTCCTTGTAAGAGACGGCAGCCTCCTCGTCCATGGCAGAGATGATGGTGACAAGAAGGTCCTTGCCCTCGTCGAAGTCCTCCTGGAGCTTCTCACCCATCTCGCCCTCGGGAACCTTAACATCATCCTTGGTGTTACCGTCAGAGGTCATCAAGGAAAGGAATCCGTCGTCGATGTCGATGAGCTGGTACTCAGTACGGGAGACGTTAGGAACGTCCATGTTGTGAGTCGAGGGAGAAAGATCCTCGAGCTTCTTGCCAGTGAAGATGTCGATAGCGACCAAGTGGACCTTGGCGTGACCGTGCTTACCGGTCTTGGAGGTGGACATATCGACGATTTTACAAGGACGGCCCTTGATAACAACGTGGCCGTTCTTGCGCAGCGAAGAGCACTGCATGGGGAAGGTGGTGGAAGCACCAGCGTTAGCGGTCTCGAATGTGTGGTCCTCGTCAGCCATTTTGTTCAGTTAAGAAAAAAAGTGTTAAGAAAGAAGATGGGTTTTTCTGAAGTTTTTGTCAGTCGCGCTGCTCATCTGATGACGTAAGAAATGATGCATAATTTTTTTTATGCAGGTGACATGTGAAATGATAATTCGTGACTCTCTGGGGCTAGTGATAGGGGAAGAGGGCAGCAAACACCGATTTCGCCCCGATACTTTGCTGAGAATAATTCAGGGGCGATTCAGAGGAGTTCTCTGGTTGAATAAATTGTAGATTTTCGTGTAAGTGTAATTAATATATTTTTAAACGGATCACTACGTTTTTTTACGTCCTTTTTGGCAAGTTTTTTCCAGAGAATGCTAGAACACTGATAAAAAAATAGAATAGGCGAGCTCCAGCCCTATTCAACTGATTACATCGATCAAGAGTAAGAAGAAAAGGGTAGCGCCAAAGCATACTAATGTGATACATATCGCGGAATAACTAGGTTAGTTTAGATGACTATACACGAGGGCCCGGTTTATAGACTTAAAATTGGTGTCATCTGACATCTATTGACATATGTTTGACATTTACCTGGTGCTGAGGTGATGCTGAGTGATGCTGAGTGATGCTGAGTGGATATATAACTGTTTATGCACAAGACCGAGTTTTTCAAGACGTGCATATTATTACATATATTGTGTGTACCCAATAAAAGGGTTTGTAAAACCTACCACAAATGCGGAAAGGATGCTGCGGATCTAAAGAATGTGTAAATGTATGAACTTCATTAAAAACACGAGGTATGAGTTACGAAGTGAAAAAGCATTAGTTTCCGCGGTTTCGATTCTTGTAAAGTTCTTATCTACTTCTTATCTTCACTACACTCTCTTCCCCTCCTTTGACATACAGGAACCGGCTGGGTAGGTATATGTGCGCATATGTATGGACTAATGTACTTATGTATGTGTATGTACTAATACTTATGTACGTGAATGTATGTGGATACATGTTACATATGTAGGCAGATATGTATATGTAAGTGCTACATCATGCTACATATGGTGCTACACCCTGCTACACATCTACACATATTAAGTAACTGACTAGGGGGTGAAATACTAGGTACGCCTATGGTATGTTTGTCACTACCTGTATCCACATATCCGTCTACCTATTTTTGTATCTGTGTGTTTGCGTAGATTTACATACAACCATGTATAAATTGTATAAACGAGAACATATCAGAGTGCTGCAGCGTCTATGTCTATGGATGTGTGGATGTGTGTTTATGTGCGCTGTGGTGTTGTGTATGCATACGTAATTGGTATGGTTAATGGATCCACATTCTGATTAGCCAACTACGCGGCGTGACCTATAAACGGGTTAATTTGCTCGAAAGAGGGAGTGCTATATATATACAAACTCAAAGCATGTACTAGATCGAGTTTCATCTCACATTCCTTACCGATCTGCAGTATAAGTCCTCTATCAGTTACTCGACCGCGATTGTGCGTAGGTATATATATACTTGAGATTACCGGTGCCACACCCGTTTTAGCTAATAAAAATTTAGGGCATATTATCACCAGTTCAGAAAACTGCAACTACCCGTACATCGAAGTGTGTGTGTGTGGTATTGGCAAGCGAACGGTCTAAGGAAAGCGGTGGCAATCTTCAGCGCCTTGAACCTTTGCTCAGTATATACGCACCAACGCACTAACCAAGCGCGCTGTCTAAAGAGATTCGAAGGAAGTCTAAGGAAATTCCCGGGAATTTAAAGATTCTTTAAGACATATAGCCAAAGACCTTTTCCAACATAAACTGGACAGAATAAACCAGCCCAAAAAAAAAACGGAAAATTTCACTGTCAATAATTTAGGTCACAGAAATGTCAGTGCCTACAAATTGGGAAGAAAAACTAGCGCAAGTAGAGGTAAATGATCTTGTTCCTGGGCTGAGCAACGGCGACCATGAATTGGCCGGACAAGGGAACCATTATGCGTTCACAGATAGGATTGCGGCGTTCCGGGAGAATTTGCCGACCTCTGGAGTGACACTGTTCTCGCACCGCAGCGCACCGAACGGGTTTAAAGTGGCAGTTGTGCTTAGCGAGCTCGGCATTGAGTACCAGACTTTCAACATGAATCTACAAGCTCACGAAGAACGGCTTCCTAGCTATGTAGAGATCAATCCCAACGCGCGAATCCCGAGCATAATCGATCACGAGAACGAGAACTTCTCGCTCTGGGAGAGCGGCGCGATCCTCGAGTACCTCTGTAAACGGCCTCAAACTATTGCTAAATGCCCCGAGTACGCGAAACAGCTGCTTGGAGGCGACAGTCTACAACGCCAGGCCGAGGTTTCGGCATGGATCTATTTCCAAGCGAGCGGCCACGCGCCGATCATTGGGCACGCGCTCCAATTCCGAACCGTGCAAGGAAACACCGGGAATTCCGGGATGTCCGTAGTAGCGAACCGGTTTATGACCGAGGCGCGGCGTGTTGTAGGGGTTCTCGAGATGTGTCTGGCCGAGAAGCGCGAGATGCTGATGCCAGAGGACCAGATCCCGAACGAGCATGAGTACCTGGACACGCCCGTGTGGTTAGTAGGCGATACGATAACTCTTGCCGATCTGTCGTTTGTGCCATGGAACCAGGTGTTCCAGAAGATCGACATTTCGTTGAAAGACGACTACCCCGAGGTGTATAAATGGAACATGCAGCTAATGAGCCGGCCCAGAGTGATCAGCGCGCTCGGGTTCAAGTCGTGAACTTGCTATACTAATAATAGCTACTAATAACAGTTAAAACGCGTGCAAATTGTATACAATGTATATGTATCATGCATGTATCGTGTATGTATCGTGTATGTATCATGTACACCATGCATACACCATCGAATAGATGGTTTAGGATGTTGCAGGTGTTGCAGATGCTGCAGATGGTACAGGCTGGCTAAATAAAGCAAACTGTGGATGTAATTGTCAACGCTAGTGTTTATATGGTTGTATCCTGTTGTGGACTGTTGACATTGGTTGCGGGGTGAATGACATCATCCGTTACTCATATACGGGCTGAAATTGAAATTTCATAGGATGTTCAAGCTCGGTAGAAGAGCTTTCCACAGCCTTCCGGATCTCGGCTTCACAGTTGAGAGAGGCATTCCCGGCCTTCTTTCTTCAAAGGGGTTGAAACTCGCATGGTTCGACTACCAAGCGCATCTCCTCACGGAAATCAATACTCTTATTGAGAAAAGACCAGAACTCGCGAACCATGCCGACATTCTGTCGCTTCATCAAGTATGTTTCCAGTCCTCAGAACCTGAGCTCCGGCGTGTGGCGTCGTTGACTGGCCAGGCTTTTAATAACCAGTTCTTCTTCACCTCGTTGCTGAAAGACGGGTCTAAGAACCCAGACGCGACCTTCAGACCGGATCCGAAGTCAATTGTGGCACCTACGAAGATCCTTAATATGCCGTTCAACGATTCGACTGAACTAGACCAACCACAGTCGCGTAATCATCATGTGTACGACGCTATAACCCGCGACTACAGTTTCGGAAGCGTTGAAACGTTCAGAGAAGTTCTTTTGAACCGCGGAGATGCCGTTTTTGGTAACGGCGCTGTGTGGTTTGTGTCGAATAAACAGGAGTGTGGCATTTTGAACACCTACGGCTCGGGAACACCATTATCAAGAGCTAACCAGCCAGCCAACCCTGGAAAGATCGTTTCATCATTAGTCAATTCCTCAACGGTCTACCCAGTGCTTGGAATCAATCTCTGGGAGCATATCTATCTCACCGATTACGGCGTTGATGGAAAAAGACAGTTCCTTGTTAATGCTTTTGACTGCATTGACTGGAAAACCGCTGACGACAGGCTCGAGGATATTAGATACATTAAATGAAGCACACTGCGAAGTGGTGTAGATAGATAAAAGGGGTATATATTTATACAATCACGATCCAATCAAGTTCGAATCGCTGTTGAAACTGGTGTTCATTGACTCGTCGCTCGAATTGTCGCTAATACTGAGTCTGGCAGGCTTGCGTTTGAGCTGCTTCTTTTTACTGGGTTTAGCAGGTTTGTTGAATAGCGTGCGTGCGCGTACGAACCCGAATAAGTAGTTCACTGAAAACGCACATACCAACGCCGACACTATTAACACCGCCAATGACACCATCGTCTTTGGTGTCAGCGGCTCTATTAGTTCGTTAATCACTTCGGCTACTAATGAGGCGTACATACTGACCCACCTAACGCTGTCTGGGTCTTTATCCATGCACTTCTCCATCTCCAAGCAGAATTTCGAGTCTACAAGCAACGGCCTTTTGTCGGCATTATTACACCCGTTCGAGTAGTACTGGTCTCGACACCATGCTGCATGGTAAACTGTTTCCGCAGAGCGTTCTGCCATTTTAGATTTAACGTCTTTGTGCACGACTCTTAGAATCCATCCAATGCACAGAAACACCGCGAAATTGAACAGCAGCTGGGAGTAGGTGCTGAGAACGTAGGGCAGATTATGGCTCCATGGAACAGGAATTGGAAGCTTTATATGGTAGTTGTAATTGACGTTCGGGGGATGAGGCGTTTGAGGCTCTTCACGCAATGCTAATTGCGCGCCGGAGTTTGTAGGCGAGAACACCTGGCTCAGCCCGAAATGCTTGCATTTCTCTTCCTCGTCGTCGTCGTTTTTGAAATCCTTTATAGATTCGTCTCTAGATTCGTTCTTGGATTCGTTTTTGAATTCGTCTATTTTGCCACTTCCATTACTGGACTCATTCTCGTCACTCTTGACTGCGTCTACCATTACCTCGTCGTCCATTTCGTCGTCCCGTTCCTGATCCTCCATTGTCAAGTCGCCTGCAGACGGCACAACTTCAGGAGTACTGATTTCTTCAATGACATCGCTCAATGCGTCGAGTCCTAAGTACCGTGGCGTCGTCTTTTTCAGACCACTGAAATTAAACGGATCGGACATGTGAAAAGCAGGGCAAATGCTTGCCTAAGTAGACGTGTCCCTTGCCCATAAACCTCAAACCACAATTACACCCTTACCTTCCCGCTACCACAAACTGTACCATCTATATAGCATAAATATGTACTCATAAATATTGACGCATATGTACTCATATATACTCATATATACGCATGTGTAGGCAGATCTAGATATACAATTTAGGACGGACGGCAAGCGGATCACGGTTCTGGAAAATAGTCGCGTCCACTTCAGGGAACCCGTCTAAACTCTCAGCATAAGAACCGACGGCATGCGCGATCGCCTGGGTGTTTACCAACCACGGCTCGAAGTCGATGTTGTTGATATCGTCACACTCTTTATGATAGCATGGATCGTACGCTTCACCAGCAGTGCCTCCGAATTTCAATACATCGTCTTCGGTTTTAATGACCTCGACTCCAGAGTCGATGCCAGTAGACGGGATTCCGCTGTTAACAAACCCAACATAGTCGCTGCGGCCGTCGAAAGGCTGTAAACTGTAGTTCAGACCGTGGTCGACGTACCAGTCGGCGAAATGATCGCGCAGAGCAGACGATCCTTTAGGGTTCCGGGAATCGTCGCTGTCGTAGATCTCGTAGACGTGGTTAGTAGAAGCCATCATATCGAAATCAAGGAACAACCGGATCTTAGAAGCCTGCTCCTTGGTGAGGTTGTCAGTGTAGTACAACGAGCCGACCAACCCCTCTTCTTCAGCCGACCACCAAGCGAACCGAACAGCGTTCTTGAGCTTGAATTTAGTCAACTGTTTAGCCACTTCAAGCAACGAGAGCATGCCGCTGCCGTTGTCGTTCATGCCAGGGCCCTTATAAACCGAATCGCTGTGTGCGCCAGCAAAAACGATGTTGTCATGGTCTCCTTCTTTGGACTCGGCAAGCACATTGATCGTGTGCACCAAATTTAAAGTCGTGTTTACATTGAAACTAACCGTCTCTTCATTCTGTAGAGTAGCTGCGCCGTTAGCGCTGATTCCGATCGTGCTGACTTCGTGGCCAATAGGAGGGCTCGAAAGTGTTCCACCAGTGAAAACCTCGCCGGAATCGGGAAGCTCAGGATCGTATACGAGCAACGCAACTGCACCACTTAACCCGGCAATCTCGGATTTCTCAACAAACGGGCATTCTCCGCGCTTTACAACGGCTACACTGCCTTCAACGTCCTTGTAATCAGAGGGCAAGCAACCGAAGTTGGTCACGAACTTCACAGGAGCGTCAGTGGCGTTACCAGAAGGACTCATGGTTAACGGCTCGCTCTCAATTAGAGCACCAGTAGAGGTGGTGAGCTCGAAGCTGTTCAGATGGTAATCTGTGGCCCAGAAGGGCTGCATCTCAAGGTTATAGTAGTCGCCAAGCGATTGCAAAGACCAAATCAGCATATCGAGAGTCGCGTTATGGCCAGCAGTGCCAATTGCGCGGGTAGCGTGGCCGACCATAGGATAGCTCGCGTTTGAGGCGTTATACAGCTGTTTAGACCAGTCTTCTAATGCGGATTCGGTCATTAACGCCTCTAAATGGTCGCCGCTGATCATCGGTTTGCCAATGACCTGGATCTCAGGCCTGACAGGCACATATACCTCTTTCTCAGAGCACGGCCCATCAGAAAAAAGCGACAAAAAACCGCTTAAACTGAACGGAAATAACATCCCAATATTTATTTCAACGATTTAGTCAAACTAAGAGATTGTTTGCTCGACCGTTGCTATGTCTTAATTTAGTCTCGATGACACATCATATTGAACATGATCCTCTCTACCTCACCTCTTTCTGCATTGTCTTTATATTACTCTAATGATCGGTTTTAGGAAGAGGCAATAATACGTATTTCCTAATATAAAAAGCAATTTTAGCGATTGCAGTATATTCGGCTTAATTTCTACAGTTTTGACGCGGTCAACGCGGTATACGCGGTTTACATGGCTCACACCCCTATACCTGGTCACCCGCTCTAGATTTAATTACTACACTACCCCCTTCACATCTCGCCTCTACATAATTTAATCCTTCAATCCTTCAAGCGGTGATTATAAAGCAGATCTCAATATACTCACCGTGCTCCTGGTGCTCCTTGGGCTCCTGGTGCACATCGTCATTTTCATATATCCGCTCACTGACTTTTATTATATCCGGTTAATTTTTTTTTACACAGACATTTGTAAATGGGTATTACATGTATGTATTGCAAATAATCTGATTTTGCACCTTTTTTCTAACTGCTTTTTTCCAGATCTTTTAATTACGGATGCTTGCTTCTTGCTTCTTGTTTTTAGCTCTTTAGTACTCAAGCAAGTGGGAGGTATGCTGTCGTTATACGCACTTCACACAACCTGCGACCGGTTACCGGAATTAGTAATGTGCGTCTAGATGCAACTTCCCCACACTCGGACGCATTGATAAGAGATAATAGTTGAGATACGTAGTTTTGTAAAAACCTTGAGATTCCGTGTATATGGACGTAAAATATGGTTAGTAGCTAAAAATACATTCACACTTCTTACTTATATTAAGGAACTTCCTAAAAGGACAAGAACTGAACTACACTAGACTCTCCTGAGCTAAAAATAATCATCTTAACCTGAACTCAACTAACCTGAACCCAGATGACAGCTCTAAAAATAGATTTTGTTTTATGCGCCGACTCCTCTTTGTGGATCCATTATCAAGGAATCAACCATATCTGAAATTAGTTGCTCGTTTTTCTTAACATAATCGTCAATAATGAGCCCGGCAGTCCCGTCGCTTAACTCTGGCGCTACCACAGTCATATAGATCTTATCAATATCTTTGTCTTCAATCTCGCCACTTATTAATTGTTCCCTTAACGCTGGCGTCCGCTCGAGCCTGCGTGCCACTAATTCGCGGACCTCTTTCAGGATTTCGTCGTGGTATTCGCTGGAGCTAAATCTTGATTCTAATCCGTTCTCTAGTTTCTCTAAGCGCCCGTCATTTCTAGCATCGTTAATCAGTTCTTCGGCCCTTTGTCGCATGTACTTAGAATCCCCTTTTTACTCACTTTTTTTATTGGTCAACACTCCCCCCTTCCCCCCTTCCTTTTATTTATTTATTTGTTTCCTAGCCTTCTGGATTATTCCTCTGGAACTAGGGGGATTACCAATAATTTGTTATGCGCTGTGGCTAGTATCCTACATATACTCATGCCGATCGCGCAAATGCATGACAGACCCTCATACACCCCGAACCCTAGAGTGATAGGTTCCGGACGTGATATCATTTAGGTTGCCACTCGTCATCACAACCTAGGTTTTGCTTTTGCTTCATACCATATATCTTCTTCCCACTAGGTAACACCACTTAACTACAATGGACAACACACAATTGATAAGAGTCTCTATTCGCGAGTCTGACAGCAACAAGGAGGAGATATCACCTCTTAATTTGAGCGTGAACCGCTCGCAGACTGTTGGCGAGACCAAAAAGATGCTCCTTGAAAAGGACAGCTCGTTGAATGTTGAAGAACTCATGTTCAATGGTGAACTGGTTGAGGATAATCGCCAGCTGTCGTCCTTCCGTTCTTCTGAGGAGGAGCCCTTGCTGTTCACAGCCCGGCGTCGCACATTGGAAGTAAGAACGGCACGGCGGAAAGCAAGATGCTCGGCCAAGAATTGTAATAGCACCCCGTTGAGAGGGGTAGGCGACTGCCGGAACTGTAACGGTAAGTTCTGCTCCCGCCATCGCCTCATGGAGCAGCACGACTGCGCTGGTCTGCAAGGATGCAAGCAGCAATTGCATGAACGCAACGCGCTCCGACTCCAACAGCAGCAAACAATGCCTAACAAGGTATAATAATTTCATCTTCGTTCATACCGACCCACGCACATCTCTCGCAGCACTACACTACTTCCACTTCTACCCTAAAACCCATCATGCAATGAGTAATCTCAACTGCTGCGCATAGGTCTAGGGTTCGGCATTATGCGCCCTTGCTGAGCTTCTTTTTCAGACGCGGAGAGTAAAGTTTGTTACCATTATTGGAGTTGCGCAGACCACCACCCTTCTCACAAATCACAAATCACAAATCATATCCTATATGTGTCCATTGAGACTATATCCTTTAACCGTTCATAAATCATATTGTAAAAACCTGTATGATATCTGTAGCACCTGCAACTTCACAAGGGTGCGTTTCTGTGTACATTGATCACATTAATCGGATGCTTTTTTACGACATTGAGGACTTTCATATAATTACATATAATCACATATAATTACAATGATCATGAATACAAGTACATCTCTCTATCACTTTACATCAAGAACTTTAAGAACAGCAGCGTAAACGTCGTCTTCAATGAACGTAGGCTTTGTGAACAGCTTATCGGAAGGCTGGTAAACACCTGTGCGTACAAGAATACTATTCCAACCGTAATTGTTAGCGCCCTTGATATCGGAATTCTGGTTATCGCCGACCATGTACACGTCCGAGACAGTAGCACCAAGGGTCTGCGCTTGGGCCTTAAGGAGTTTGTCTGCATACCCGTAGGTGAATTTAGTCGGTTTCCCAATAACCGTATCTTTGAGCTCGTGCTTGGTTAGCGCTTTATAAAGCTGTCTAACTGTTTCAATAAACGCGCCCTGCCCGAACCGCGGCAGATTATAATCGGCGGCCCATTGCAGATCGGCGCAACTGAAGTATACCGGAATCGAAGGGTTCCCATCGAAGTTGTCGATATCTCTGCGTGTTCCTAGTTGCCCTTCCTTAGATACGAGCAGATCCACTACGATCTGTGCATCAGTTGAGAAATCGTAGGAATCATGGAACGTGAAAATACCGTCGAACTTCTTCATGAGATCGATTCTGCCGTCCAGCATCCGGTTGTACCCGGCCATAGTGCTGGTTAAATTAGGAAACGCCTGGATTACAGGGTTAGCAGCAACAATTTGCTGGGTTGTAACCACATCTTTAAACCCGTACGAAAGAGCCACTTCGCGAACAGAGGCCTGTTTACCTCCGATTGCCAGAATACGTTGATGGTTGCCTATAAATTGTTTATACGGCGTATGGCTCTGCAAGAACTGCTCGACCTTGATCGGTACTTCGATTCTACGGCTCAATTCAGCGACCCTGTCCTGTTCTCGCGTTCCTCCGCCATTTGTAAGAACTATCCATGGAATACGGTACTTGTTTAAAAGATTCAAAGCTTTAGCAGCCCCTGGAAGCACTTTAGAGCCTTTTAAAAGCACCCCGTCTATATCGAATACGAACGCTTTAGTCATGTCGGTATATTACAAATCAAAGATACTGTGCGTTTAGACTAGTTTAGATACATGAGCTTATCTCGGCAAAGCAGTATTGCAAAGCAGTATTGCAAAGCAGTGCAATACAGTGCAACATAGTGCAACATAGTGCAACGCGGTATTGACATGATTTAACCGAGAAATCTGCAATTGCTTGCCCTTAAGATAATTGCGTCTCTAAATACAGAACAAGTTGCAGTGAAGAACCATTTGAAACGTCTGACTGCTTCTTTGCGGCATCCCGCATGACAGCATTGTCTTATAAATGTATGCATGGTGCATGCATATGTAGATGGAACGTGCATATGTCAAGTCATGCATGAAGCGTGACAGTTACATACTGATTCAATGAAATAGAAGTGTTGACTGAAATTTATAATTATGCGCAATTAGTGGGCAATCAGTGGGCAATTAGTAGGCAATTAATGGGCAATTAGTGGGCAATTGAATTAGGTTCATTGCACTGTTCTATTCTTCTTTTTTTTAATTCTCTTTTTTTCAAAATGTACAACCATTAAATCAATCAACGATCCAGCGCTGGCCGTTTAGTTTATGCAGAATGTCGCAGACCTTGCCAACGACCAACAAGCCAGGAGGGTTACTGCGCAGCTCGTCTGAAGCGTCGGCAATGTCCTTTAATGTAGAGCGGATAATTCTCTGGTCAGAGCAAGAAGCCCGCTCGATAATGACAGCAGGAAGTTCAGCACTCCAACCGTTTTCAATAAGGAGATCAGTAACAATTCTGAGTCGGTGAATAGTCATTAAAAACACAGTTGTACGCGTTTCGACGTACGGGGGTATATCCAGCAAATCGCCCTTCCGGCCAGTGCCTGTGCAAATAAGCACTTCGCTAGCAACAGACCGGTATGTCAAAGATATTCCTGCTTCTAAAGGCGCAGAAAGGGCACTGGAAATACCAGCAACGACATGCGCGGTATACCCGTGCTCCTTGAAGAACACGACTTCTTCCAACCCGCGTCCGTAGATATACGGATCGCCCTGTTTCAATCTAACAACATGGTTTCCAAGCTTTAGTTGCTGTAACCCGATATCCAGGAGCTCCTGTTGAGCCGCACTGGCGTTTCCGGGGAATTTACGAGCAATGAACACTGGTGTCTGTCTAGGGATCAATGCTAGAACCTCTTCGGGAATCAGTTTATCAGCAAGAATATAATCAGCTGAATTTATCAGTTCGAGAGCTTCAGTCGTAAGCAGTTTCGAGCTGCCAGGGCCAGCGCCTACTAAACTTATTCTGCCCTCGGTTTTTGTAGTTGAGGTATCGGTATCATCGTCAGGTAATAGTCCTTCTTTAGACTCTACTGGTTTCAAGTCCTCGTCAGTGATATTCCGCAGCTTTTCGAACGGGAAATACTCGATCATTTGCAGGAGCCAGCGGCTTTTCTGAGCAGCGCTCTCGTTGTTTTCCTTTTCAAGTACGAGCTTATTGATATTCTCGCCAGTACAGCAATCGTCGTCTTCGAAATTGTGTGAACAGGTCGAGTACTTCTTTCTTAGCGCTCCTAAATTCGTGCAAATAGCGCCGATATCTTTAGGCAGTGAGCTTGCAATGCTTCTTCTTAACCTATTAGCCAACCGGCATCCCATTCCGTTTGTGCATACTGCCAGTTGGAAAGGCCCGTCTTCGTGCATTGAAGGGAGGGTAAACGTACACAAATCCGGCCGTTCAGTAACGTTAATTGGGATCCTAAGCCGTTTACACTCGCTAACAACACTAGCGAGTTTCTTCTCGCAGAACTGCTCGTTCGGGACAATAAAAACACCGTCAACGACACTGTCAACTTCTTTTCTGCCTAAAGTCACTAGATCTTCAGCAGTTATAAGCCTGTCTTCGATCAGAACACAGGATCCGCCATGGTCAAGAACGACTTTACGTCTTCGTTCCAAGAGCGAGCTGTGGCCATTGAGAATAAAGACATGGCCTTTGATATTCGTGTTAACGATGAACCCCATTTCGCAAACAAGAACAGTTGTTAATGGAAATAACAAACAATTTCACTTTCCAAGTAAACCGACTTGAGAATGAAAAGTTGACGCTATAGCACGTGATGTAACACAAGAACGCAGCCTATTGACTGCGCACCATTAACGGCGCCATTGACTGCACTGTTGACTGCACCATTGACTGCACTGTTGGTTGTAATACGTTTAGCACGCAGTGACTCTTTATAATTTATACATTAAACTGTGGAATCGCAATTGATGTTTATGAGAATAACAGCACTGATATAGTTCGGTTTATAGAGTTAGTGGATACTCTTTAGTTGCCCTATAAGACACACGCTATTCTTGATTACCTATGTATGCACTCTATCTAGCGTTCGCACCACGTTCTTGCCGAACTGCTGACAACGACGAGAAACTGACAAAACTGCCAAGACTGACAAAACTTACAAAACTTGCAAAACTGACAAAACAATATCCACACCAAAGCAGTTGGGTAAGGTCGTATCGTTTACCAACGAGGGTATGACTTTAAATTAGCGATCACATGAGTAATTAATAGAAACGTTCTCTATAGACATAAAAAAATGGGTGTAAAACGCGGTGTTCCCTTCGGCAAAGCTTCTAAAGAAAAGAAGAACAAGCCTGAGCCTGAAGAGCAAGCTGTTCCCGAGCTTGAGATCGAGCTTGAAGAGGAACTCGACGACGAAGAGTTGTCTGAGGTGTATGGTCTTTTCAGCAAACTGCAAGAAGAGCGCGATTCGCGTATTGCCAGAGGGTTAGTCCACGAATGCGACCGGTTGCTGAGAGCTCGCGACGAGAAGGGCGAAACTCTTCCTCCTAGGTTCCATGTAGCCTACGCCGGCGCGTTATTAACGCTATGCGACCCTTTGAACACTGAGACCGAGTTAGAAGGGCTTGAAAAAGCCGGGTTAGAAAGACTCGATACTGGCATTGAGCAGCTTGACCAGGATCTGCTCAGTGCAGGCATTGCAGCCCAGGAGCTTGTCCAGTTCCTTCATACGCGCAGCGAAGACGGCAAGATCGCTGAAGAGCACGCCCCGCTAGTCGACAAGACTGTTGCACTGCTTGGCAAAGGCATTGACACCGAGATCGCTAAAGCCGCTTTCCAGTTCATCCAGTTGAACGACGAGATCGACGAGCTCGAGCAGATCAAGGAAGTCGTTGACATTCTTAACAAACACGCCGACTCTGAGAACGCTGAGACGAAGTCCTGGGCCCACCGCGGTTTAGGAAGCCATCTTCTTAACGAGTCCGCGCAAGCCGACACTACAGCCGACGACGCGAACAAGGTGAGTAAAAAGACAGTCGAGACCGCTATTGAGCACCTGCAAAAGGGTTTGCACGAGTCGAGTTCTCAGTCCTATGTTCTTCTTGCCGAGGCCCAGCTACAGCTCGCAGGCCTGTTAGAGGAAATGGAGGACAGTAAGGAAGACAGCAAAGTCGAGGAGATCTATGCTGACGCTCTTCGCAACCTGAAGAAGGCTCAATTGCTCGGCCACGAGGGTCTGCGCGACGTTATTGAGTCTTTAGAAGAGGACGAGTAATATATGTAGTATTTTAACATCAGTTACAACAGTTACAACAATACCAACAACAACAGAACAACAGTTACAACAACAGGTATATTTCATTTAGTCGATTTAATTAGCGTAGCCCACGCATGTAATAAGAAATCGACATAAGTGCTGAGATCGTAGTCACCCTAACCACACATGTCTAAAGTGCGTACAGTCGGCGCCGATGTATGGAAGCATAAAACGGCGAAAGTAAGCGTTGAGCTGTTCACGCTGCTTTACGGGTCTATTGTCGCGCAGCTGTGTGATGATTTCGACCACGACTACCTGAAAGTCAATGCACGTCTCGACAAAATGGGGTACAACATCGGGTTAAGGCTGATTGAAGAGTTTCTAGCAAAGACCGGGCTTCCACGGTGTCATTCGTTTAGAGACACTGCCGACGCGATCACTAGAGTCGGGTTTAAAATGTTTTTGAACATAGTCCCTCAGATCGGCGGGTGGTCGCCGGACAATAAACAGTTCACGATCGTTCTTCCACCTGGACAGAACCCGCTGGCCGAGCACGTCGAGGTCTACGACGACAGAATGAAGGATCTGTGGTTCAGTAATATTCTGGCTGGCGTCATTCGCGGCGCTCTTGAAATGGTGCAATTAAGCTGCGCCGTCGAGTTCACGTCTGATGTGTTGCAAGGCGCGCCCCAGACCGAGCTCAAAGTCAAGCTGATCAAAGTCCTTGAAGACGAGGTTCCTCAAGGCGAAGAGTAACCATTTACAAAATCCATACCTGTCATACCTGTCACTGTCATATTGTCATATTGTCATACCAGTCTAATTGTTGACGCATGTAGCTATATTATTCTATCGTTATATTCTATCTACCGTTTCCGTTTACGGGGCTCAGTCAGCGTCAATGGCGCCCTTTCAGAACTAAAAACAGGAACCGTCGACAGATCGTAGTCGCCCTTCAACGTGATGCTCGACGTCAACCCCTTCACGTCAATACGCGGGTCCGCCGTGCCGTTCTGGACATCCTCGTCGTCGTCCTTCTCCAGTCTGTCGGCAATATCAGGGAACATCTGCGGTCCTAACTCGTTCACGGCCTCTGTGATCTGCTCGGTCAGCTCAGTGCGCGTCTCGCGCAGCTCCTCTAAAGTGTCGTTATAGTACGGCGAGAGTGCGAGGTACAGCGGCTTGATCGAGCGCGCGATATCGAAGCCGGCCTCTCCAACAATGATCGTCGCGTAGCCGAGCAGAAGCAGACCGAAGAAACAGCACTGGAAAACCACAAACAAATTCCATAGGGAGTAGTGCACCCAGTCAGTCTTTGTGAAGATAAACCAGCAGTCGAAAACAGCCCAGAACCCAAATACGCTAGGAACCATAAACAGCGAAATCAGAATCTTCCATGTGGCTATAACATCGTTCGCAGCGATCTTGACTGACGAGCCCGCCAACGCGATCCGCGCCTGCCGGTTCGAGTACAGTTTAGTAGCAACCAGAATCGGCCAACCCAAAAACAAACCAGGCAGACTGGCCAAAGACAGAATCGTCAGCTTCACTACCTGCGAAATAAGCCGGGTGAATACATGCCATTTCGTCATTACCGCCATCGGGACCTGGTGATCAGCGATCCCCATGGTCTGCAGCTGTTTGTTGTAGTTCTTAACGGCGTAGAAAAGCTGCTGGATACGCGGATCCTTGTCTTTGAACTTCAAAAACCCTTGAACCAGCCTTCTTGTGAACTCGATCGTCAGCGAAAGGGGGATATGTCTGTGCCGTTTATACAAACGCTGCCCGGCCTGAACGACCATCAGCGTTTCGTAGTCAGGACAGTTGATAGTGACCAGTTGTAGAGCGCTAACGATCTTCGACATGAGTTTCGTCACTGATGCTTTCTTGCCTTCAGGGCTGCTTTGGTACTCTTTCAACAGCTCGGGCGTGACGTAAAGCGGCTCGCCGAATTCGAGAACGGCGCGGCTCCGGAATTTGTGCGGGTGGAAATAGTTCATTCCAACTGGCACAATAGCCACATTCGTTCCCGGGTGCAGATCAGCAGCACCAAGAGCCATAATCGCTACTCCCGGTTTCAGAGGCAGCATTTCCGGCCTGTCATGAGACCCGCCTTCAGGAAAGATGCCAAGACTGTGTCCGTTAGCCAGATGCTCGAAAACACTATGAAACATCTTGGTGTTGTCGACTTTGTTGCCGAGTTTGAACCCGCGCGGCTCGAACCCGTTCTCAAGCAGATCTTTACACTCTTTCGTTTTAAACGGTTTCAACAAAACCAATTCGGTATCTGATTTCACCTCCTTGATTACAGCAATGTCATTAGACCCTTGGAAACTGATGTTTTTGCCGGGGCCTGCCTCTTCAAGGAACTTCGTGTCAACGCCTTTAAGAACCATCGAGTCCTCACCGTCACTATAAACTTTTCCGCTAGCGACTTTGAACTTGTCTTGAGCCCTGCCTACGGGGATCGCTTTCATGCACCGCGACATGGGGCCAATGATTTTATGGTGGTACGAACTCTCGGCAATAAGGAAACTAGGCCTTCTGCCGCTCAGTTTGGTTACCTCGATCCCGAGGAAAATAGGATCGACGAACTGGTTTGCGTGCGGCGCGCCTACTAAGATCATAGGGCCTTTCCGGGGGATACGCCAGGCGCCGCGCACGCGGATCGTGCGGAAAAAGATCGAGAAAACGATCTCAAAGAACCATATAAACATATCGTAGATGAGATACGACTCTTTCTTCTTCTTGCGCCTCTCTCTAGCACGAGTCTCCATTGTACTAGCCGGAAGTGTAGTGGTGTGTGGTTGTATTAGGTATGCTGGTCGGTGGTGTGGGTTGCTGTTTAAAACGACGGTAAGGGTTTTTCACTTTTGTTGGGTATTAGCGCTGGAACCAGCGTGCATGATGATGACGTTTGCGGGGTAACCTGCGACGCATTGCGTTGTGAATGCGGATTTGTGAACCACGGTGCTGTACTGGGCAGTAATAAATTGGTTTAGATGAATTGAATTGCTAGTTTGGATCCAGTGGGGTGAGATGTGTGGGTGTAGGAAGTATGTTTATATGCATGTATGGAAGCAGAATATGCAGATGTACGGAAGAAGCATGTATACTGCAGGCGTGTAGCATTAACGGTATATGTGGTCTAAGAAGGAGTATACAGTGTTTAACGGGACGGTTAAGTGGTATGGTTAGGTATGGTTAGGTATGGTTAGACGAGAGGGTGAAGGTGGGTGCAAGTGAATGGACGTAAGGTGTAAATTATACTATAAGCAATTACCAATCATATAGTCAATCAGTGGTTAGGTTCCTACGCGTTTTGGCGTTAACTACAATGAACGAAGGCGGGTTTATGAGCCAAGGCGCCGGCGTTGGCAGCCAGGACTCTGGCAGACAGACACTCAAAGCAATCCGCACAATTCTCATCAGCCAGATGTTTCAAGCAGAAACGTCCGGCGACGACGGACCTATCATGCTCGATTCTCACCCCATCGAGTCTTTCGTCACTTGTGGCGTTTTGAAGGAGTACGCCAACGAGTCGCGCAAACTCGAGATCTGGGACTCGACTGGAAGCATCGATTTGCGCGTGCCCACACACCGCGAGCTCCCTTTAGACATCGACGACTATATAGGCCAGTATATCAATGTATACGGCCAGTTCCGGACATTCAGCGGCAGAAAAATGATCGATTGCACCCGCGTCGAACTGAATTTGAAACCGTACCAGTTCATGTACCACGAAATCCTCGCGGCCCGCGAGTGGTACCACTATACAGACATACTTCCTCTTGACGAGAAACGGCTGGCGGAAACGACAGATCACAAAAAAGAGGAAGGCGGTTTGTTTGTTGACGAAAACGACACGAATTGGGATCTCAAGAAACGCATCACCGATATCGTTAGAGGCGCTGACGAAAACGACGACGAGGCCTCGGCAGAGTACATTGCGCGCGAGCTGTGTGTAGAAGAGCCTAAAATCCAGCCAATGCTGCTGAAGCTCGCGAACGAGGGCACAATATACGAGGTTGCAGGATGCTACCGTATTTCCGAGCTCTCCTGAATTTCTATTGTAATTATTTAATATCTTCATAACTGCTAATTCTACGTATTTGTATCATTAGCATCAGGGTTGGCCCCACCTAACAGGATATGGCGCAATGTGTTATTATCGACGATCTCAACGCCCTTGCTGTCCAGAATGTCTCGTTGCTGTGATGCGTTTTCAAGTTCTTTGGATTCAGCAATATCGCTATTAGACCTCGACATCTCGCGCAGCCGTTTCTTAGTGGTGTAACCAAGGATCCTTTGTTCAACAGTGTTCTCTACACAGAACTGCCATACTGTGGTTCCACGAGTCTGGCCGATTCTTGCTACTCGCGAAATAGCTTGTAGTTCGACTGCTGTGTTCAAAAAGGGCTCGCAAAGGTACACATGGGTTGCATTGACCAACGTCAACCCGGCTACTTTGTGGCGTGTATGCAGCAACAGGAAATGCGCGTTGCTGTGCTCTTTGAATTCGTTAATATCGTCAGCGAGATTACTGCCTAGACCTAGACAGTCTACATCATGCTGTTTCATGGCCAAGTCTAAAGTCCGTAGAAGCTGTTCCCACTGCGAGAAAATAACAACTTTGGCTTCCGGGTCTTTTTTTCTGAGCCAGAGAGCATGCTTGACAATCGTGTCGACTTTGGCGCCGTACCTCTGGTGCACTTGCATGGAGTAGATCCCCAGAGCGATCTCTTTGGATATGGGGGTATAAATATCAGTAGAAGTCCCCTTGTGCATCGCTGCATCAGGTAAACGCACAAAACCAATATACTGGCCCTCGTTACTTGTTTGGGAACTCTCATGTTTAGCAACGTTTTCATATCGTCTGATATCACTGGTACGCATGGGTTGTTGGCACAGCAAACAGCAGTGATGGTCGCGGACCCAATTCTCAAGACACTCGATACAGAATGCATGTCCGCATGGCCCAATACTGCCTATCGAATAGTCGTCCATGCATACAATACACCTTGGGGTTGTTCCCTTTCTGCCTTCAACGACGCGCGCGCTATCAGTTCGAAGACCTGAAAGGTACCGCAAGCGGCTGCACGATTTTTTAACGGCTTCGTCCAGTACATGCATCCTGCGGGTCGATTCAGCGATCTCTATATCCAACCTCCTGGCTCTAACCACAGCGCTATCATCGTCTACCATGCGATCGCCATCAAACAGAGTTTCGGCATTGCCATCAGTCACTTCATCGCTGAAATCTTGTAACTTTTTGTAGTAGTTGACTCGTTTATTGTACACGTCTTTCAACTCACCGTACCGTTTGTAAAGCGTCTTTGATTCTGCCTTTATCATCACAGCGAGCTTGACGTCTGTCTTTATTTGGTTGGCAGCAGCGTGCCTGAGATCGATTGCACTTGTCATATCTTCCAAGAGTTTATACGCTTTTTCTTGGGAGTCTAAAGTATCGGCATATGCGTCATTACCGTCATTTTCCTCGCCTTCAGCTTTATTCGTGTCGTTTCCAATAAGCGGTTGTTTCAGAATAGCCGTGAGTTCCTTGTTAAGGCTATTGATCTTCTTATTAGACGCGGCCACTTGCGCGATCCAGTCCTCTTTAGTGTCGGGATCCATCTCGTGCAGTTCAAGGTCGCTAGAAAGACGATCAGCCGCTTCGTTTACTGCATCAATATCTTTTCTCAGAACGTCATCACGCAGATTTTCAGCGAGTTTATAGTACATTTCTTCTAGTTCCTTGTTACTAGAAATTTCTTTCTTGACTTCTGGTGTCTCAAGCTCGGGTTCTGATAGCTTGAGCCGCATGCGTTTAGACAAACGGTAGTAACTGGTACCTAGAAAGAAGTACGCTCGATGCAGAAGGTCTTTGAACCCTGAGAAATGATTCTCGGAGTTAGCAGCGTCTTCCTTTTTAATAAGGCCTACGCGTACTTTACACTCGTCTCGTTTTATTTCAAGGTCACACTCTTTCTGATGGCTCTCAATAGCAGCAAGCTGAGACTTTCCTAATTCAATGGCTTCATTTAACCGGTCAGCGTGATCAAGCAACTGTGCTCGCGTTAGCTCTGAAAGAATCAATTGACGACGGTCGGTCGTTACTTGCGACTTCTGGTCTTTGATCAACTGCTTCAGCGTGTCGTCCATTGTAGAGTCGACCTGTCCCCGGGTAGACGAACTAGAGCAAGCCTTTCCCAGTTTCTGGAAGGTATTATACAGATTGACCTGCTTTCCGTACCGAAATGAATCGTAAATACGGTCGTACTGGTACTTCTCGATTTTCGAAAACCTGATCAGCACTAGTTTCTTGTCCTGTTTAGGAATGCTCAGTTGGTTAGCGACTGCAGCTTTAGTATGCCGACAACAAAGCGGTTTCATCACATTTCTGAAATCCAGTTCAGACGAAATAAGCCTCTGCCAGGCATAGTCAACAACAAACGGCTCTAAATGCAAGAAATGCAAAATACTCTGTAGATCCTCTAGAGTTCCACTCACAGGCGTGCCGCTAACGCACCACGAATGCACTGTAGGAAGCATCCGTACTATCCTTGCGGCAGCAGAGACACTCCTCCGGACCATCTGGACTTCGTCTAGAACCACCCGCCAGAACCTGACCTTCATTAAATCGCTAACGAAGTTCTCTGCAATCCCTCTACTCAGGTTGTACCGTGTACGCCGTTTCATGGGCACAAACATGGCCTTCTCCAGCTGCATGGAGAGCAGACTGTACGAGATAACGATGAAATCAGCGTCTATAAAGTTCTCAAGCACAATATCTGACGTTTTCTGTAAATTAACCACCTTTAAATGCGGTGCGTGCCTCTCGACCTCTTCAACCCATTGTTTGGTGATTACAGCAGGCGAAACAATAATTGTAGCCTTGATATCGATCAATTCGGGTTCAACGTAATCTTCATCATTGCTGTAAATGTCAATGTCCTCTTTTAGTTCCTCTTTTAGTTCCTCTTTTAGTTCCTCTTTAAGTTCCTCTTTAAGTTCCTTCTTTGGTTCCTTTAGTTCATCTGTTCCTGCATTAAAAGGGTTCAGCAAAACAAGCGAGATAATTTCCACAGTTTTTCCTAACCCCATTTCATCGGCTAAAATCCCGCGACCTCTGAAAACAGAATCGGGGTACCGCACTGGTTTAGTACTGCTTGTGCGCACACTATACGGGTTCAACCAGAACTCAGTATGCGGAATTTTACGCCATCCTAATGGCGGGTCAATAACGGTGTATTTGGTCTCTAAATCAATGTCTTCGACCTCGTTTGGACTTACCAGTTTCTTGCCTTCTCTATTGAGACAGAAAACAACCGATTCCTGTTGGTATGGCAGTAATTTCACACCCAATTTCTCGGGCTGAGCCTGTAAAGATAGATTTAAGCTTGTAATATCAGGTTTCGAAGAAATAAGTTCAAGAAAGCTCGTGCAAGTGACCCGGTAAGCTTCAGGATCAGCAAGCGACGGGTCATTGAGTACTCGAGCAGTGTACTGATGCGCCTTTTTAAAGATTTTTCTGCCCTTTTTGTCAATATGAACAAACAGTCCGTACTGCAGCTCAATCAGACCTGTGTTGTAGTAAACGAGAACTGGTTTCAAGCAACTAATAATTTCAACGCCTGATCTGCGATCAGGGCCCTCTTGACAAAACAGCGCGTCTTCGGGGGTTATTGGAAGAATAGCGAGAAAATTGGCTTGCTCTTCAGCCACTCTTGCTTCCCTTTCTACCCTTTGTGAGGGCCTTCCTTCGATTAGCCATTTGTTTTCAGCGGTGAACTGGGCCAAACGTCTTGTCCGGCAAATCGTTAATGTCGAGGCTTCATTGGACGTGACTGAGACTCTAATAACACATGTAACAACTGGATCCGGCTGTTGAATAGACGCTTTACATACTGTGATCTTTTCGTAAATTACAGGGACAATGTCAGGACTCGTTGGTTGCGTTAAACTCGAGATCGGTTGATGGATATCCAGTGTCGGAAGCATATCAATAGCCTCCATGTCCACAATTGGATCGTTTAAAGCGCTTGTCGCGTCTGACGAATTCTCAGTAGAATCTACCACGATCTGCTCAGTTTCCATGGTCGCTGGCTCTTCAATGTCTTCTTACGGCCTCGTTTACAGCAGGATTAATTGTTCGAACTAATGTATCTATTTGACTAAGAATAATGATAAGATTGAGTAATATGTCTCTACATACTACTCACTGAGCGTTAAGTCGCCATTAGTTTATGCGAGAATGTGTACAAATATATGTGGGTATGTGTAGATATATGGAAATGTAGATACTTATACTGTAATTGGAGAAGCTCAGAACAACTATAGTACAACTATAGAACAACTATAGAACAACTATATAACAACTATATAACAACTATAGAACAATAACAGAACAATTGTGGAACGATTCTATAATATTGTGGCATAATTATGCAGCATCCATGCAACAGGAACAATTAGATTGGCAGCGTGGAATGTACGCGTAGTATGCAGTACATATTATACCACTACGCATATAGACGCGTGTTAACGCATGTAATCAGAGGTAACTAGGTACGGTTAGCATAGGTTTTACAGCATTGGGTTCCATTTCACAGCTTAAGGTTAGAGATACACAGAGTGTATCAAAGAAGCGTTCACCAATTGCGGGATAACAGGACAGCAGAACGCGTTTAGAAGTACGAAACTTTCTTGCTCGTGTTCGCGCTTGCGTTCTCGGCTTCAGCCTGTTTGCGTTCGTCAGCGAGTTTCTGTTTCCGACGCAAGATCTCGGCATCAGACTCCTGGCGAGCCTGTGGATCACCACTCTTTTTATTCTTCCCCTTCTGGTCCTTTTTCTGGTTTTTCTGCCTAGCAAGCTCACGCTGGTTTCCTCGCGACATGGGGGGTTTTAAACGGTGGGTGTGTGCTGCCGAGTTACGAGTTGCCGTTAAAAGAACCACCGTTATTCATTCATTAGTAACATACTCTAACCGTATTCATAGCAGTGATGGGGTGGGGGGTTTGTTTGATTAAAGCAGTATAGGCAAAGCGCAGTATTTAAACAACCGCAATCTCGCAATCTCGCCATCGAGCAACCCGATTAACAAATAAATTGAGAATGTCGAAAGATATGAGTGATGCGCGCAAGCTTTATGCGGACATGAAAAAGAAGAAGTCCGGAAAAAAGAAGGCGAAGGCTGCTAAGGAAGGTGACGATAAAGTTGATGCAAACAATGTAGAGACGACACAGCCTGAAGTCTTGGAGCAACCGAAGGAAACTCAGCAACCTACTGAGACCACTGAGACCACTGAACCTACTGAAGCTGCTGAGACTACTGAAGCTGCTGAACCTGAGACTACTGAATCCAAAGAGGAACCCGAGGAACCCGAGGAGCCTGAAGTCCCTGCTGAATTAAAGAAAGGCGAAGAAGCTCCAGAAGCTCCAGAAGCTCAGAAGGTTGAAGAGCCTAGCGAGCCTAGCGAGCCTAGCGTTTCAACAGAGAATGCAGCCAATGCTGGCCAAGAGCCTGCTAGCACGAAAGACGAAGCTGTCCCTGTTAAGGAAGAGCCTGTGGAGAGCAATCAGCTTGAAGTGCCTGATGACGACGACTCGTCAGTGACGGATAGTGAGCCTCTAATGTCTAAAGCAGATACGCCCACTCTTGTTGAAGTCGAAGAAGGCCCTCAACCCAAGAAGGTGCTTGCTGAACCCAGCGCTGAAAGCGAGCGGATCATGGACGAATTGCTGAGTGGCGAGACGGTTTCAAGCCCTCACCGCACCATTAACCGGGCTTCCAACAGCCACGAATTAAACAGTGCTATGAGAGAGAGTGTGATTTCCTCTATTGAGGCAAATCCCAATCACCCAGTTACTGAACCGCTGCTCTGTGAAATCAAACCTGGCTCGCTTCAGCGTTTAGAAGACGACGTCAACGATAAAGCCGAACAGACGGTTGAAAAACTGGGGTTGAGCCAGAGCCCTGAATTCAGCAATCTTGTTGCTGAGAACAAAGAGCTTAAACTCAGGATCAATGAATTAGAACAGCAAGTAAACAGCTTGAAACGTCAATTGAACGAAGCTCAGCAAGAGCAGCTAGAGATCTCAGTCACTACTCCTCCAGGCCCGCCAGGAGCATCGGGCGCACCTGGCACTCAGAACTCGTTGAACCCGCCCTCTGATGGCCGTTCGAACAAGGATAACCGTAGAATAAGGGCTTCTTCGTTTGTAGAAGCTGATCTCACTTCTGGAAACGAGCAGGGCGCAAACGACTTAGAAGACTTTAGAGACTTTAAACTGGACTTGAGAGACTGGCATGTGTCTAGAGGCGAAGGTCCTGTTATCCAAGTTTAGACGTTTCTTGCATGGATCTCGTATGTCTCGTTCATACGCACGCATGCGTTTGTAACATGCTCGGAATGTTGCTAGGTTTGCAAGTTAAGCCGGCAAGTTGAGGTTACACCTGCGTGGTTTGCTAGTATTCCTGGTTATTTACAAGATACAAGATACTAGTTGAAAGATAAAGATAAAGATAAAATAATGAGCAATGATAACACTGGATAAATATTCGCTAGGCATGTAAACATAAGCAAATCGTGGTCGTAAAGCCGAACAAATTCGGTTTACTCGTGAGTGTTTTCAATTAACCTGGTAATTCGTTAAAGATTGATAATCTTTTAATAGAGTGCCTGTATCTGGTTGCAAAATTAAGGACTCTATCGCCGAGTAGCATATACTACGACGCATGTAGGGTGGCGCATGTAGGGTGATGCATGGAAGATGATGCATGAAATGGTGCACGGAAATTGCATTAGCTAATACACTGCATGCAATGAAGCATGAAAGCATGTAAGCATATATGCATGTAAGCGCCTGAGAGAGTGTGAGCGCATGAGAGCAGTAAGCGCATAGAAGATGATGTAAGCGCGTGAGCATGTAAGCGCGTGAAAACGGCATGAAGCAGGGGCCCAATGAAAGAGGCATGATGGGGGGTGGCATTTAGGCGTGACATGTAGGTGCAAATGCATGTAATTGGTGTTCAGAAATAAGGACAGCAGCTAATTGCTGTCATTCAACTTCCTTATCTTGCGCTGGCGCCGTCCTGGTTGAGGCGGTGCAAGTAGATACAAGAAGACTTAGACCTGTTTAACCTTCTGTCCTTGCAATCGTCAATAGAAGCATGCGCAAGACGCGGGTCCTGCGAAACCGTAAACATGCGGCGCACTATTCGTGTTCTGTGGAATCTGTTCTGTCTGTGGTCCATTGTGGCCTCTTCGTTCATAGTCATCTCGTCAACGGGCAGATTGGTGCTGTCGTAGTAATTGTAAATTGGGGTAACACGGGTGGGAGAGTACATTGTAGAAGTTCGGTACTCAATTAGGTCTGTATTAGTCGAATTTTTTCCTAACGTTTTCAACTTTTTTTATTTTGGTATAATCCGGAATATGTATCTTGATACTCAACCGGCATTTATAAACAAATAAGTACGAAAGATCGTACATGCATACCCCTAAGCCTACACATGTGTAATTATGTGGGTACCAGGACCGCTTTCGTCATATGCACTCAACAAAAAAGTGTATGATGGCGGTTTAAATTTTTTTTTGAGTAGAGCGGTTTATTTATCTATATGGGAACATAAAGAATTATCTTTAACATCCTGGCAGGCACCAGTTTGGATACATGCAAGACAAGTTCATTTTTGAATTGCGCGATTACTTATTATAGGTTTTGATCATTAACTAGCACATTTATGCGGGGAAGGGGGAGGGTTACATATCAATCAAAGAAAAAAAAAGAAAAAATCGCTCAATCATATGATACGCTGTTTTATCTCCAACACTTCTTAGGATAAATTGTACTATATGGAACTGAGTCTCCTGAGGAAGCTGGACAAAGTTCGTTACATCATCTCTGCATACTTAGAACATCTTCGTATATAATCGCTAAAGAATACTTCTCTCTATCAACCTTCGATCTGCATTAGGACATTCCAACCCTTTCCCTACAGATAACATAATCATGTGTTTTTGTTGAGAGCCACGTACGTCACCGCAATAGCACGTGATAGGACAAGTGGCTGGACTACATTCTCTATCCGGTATACGCATCCACTGGATACTCAAGTATAAATAGGATGGTGAAACAACCTAAATAATCAATTGGAATAATATACATTTGGACTTACATCCCGTTTCAGTCTAAGTATAGCTTGAATGATCTTAC
>JAJLWC010000057.1:0-54056 GCA_030674195.1 Starmerella stellata | reverse complement strand
CTGGATACTCAAGTATAAATAGGATGGTGAAACAACCTAAATAATCAATTGGAATAATATACATTTGGACTTACATCCCGTTTCAGTCTAAGTATAGCTTGAATGATCTTACCCTACACCCTAGGCTAATCTCATCGCACACTATTACTAAGAATCACACTCTGTATACAAGATACTGCTGCAGAGGTTCAACAATCATCATTACAAATAAAGAGTATCACGTAGTGTTATCTTTTTCATCAAAAGACCGGTTTCGGACTTGTACAATCACCAAGATCCTACAATATCAAGTTCTAAACAATGGTTCCAAGACCTCCGCCCCTACTAAGGTTCGGAATTGGGTCGAGAAACCGCCGCCATAGATGTTTCTGGATGGCGTGGCTCTCCTGCGGATCGAAACGCAATATGTTCACGACGACACAGCATCTTGCCTCGTGTATGAACGGCAAACCTGAAGATAAAGAGTCTACACATAGACTCGACAGCGCGAATTTCGCTCTTGCGGGATGCAGCACACACGCAGGAGCTGCAATGATGCTCGACGACGAGTACCTTGACGAATCAGTGAGACTAGCTTCAGAAGGCAGTGAAAACGCTGCCAACACGGTCAATTGCACTAATTTAGACAGGTTATCGAAGATCCGAGTCCCCTTCGGCAATCACGACGCCAGTAACGAGAATCCTAGTGGTTTCAACGACCAGAACTATTTCAACAGCCCAGAAACTCCGGAAATTGTTGCCAGAATCGTCGACAAATTACGGCTGTTTATGAAGAACGAGCTTTACTCGAACGTTCTAGCGACTTTTGAGTCTTTAGGCTCTTTACAGAAACTCATGCCGACCGAGGCCTATAATCTGGTCCTCGAGTCTGTTTCCAAGATCAGTGCTAAACACGACGTCCATGTCCAGCTTGAAATGTACGAGAAGATGCTGAAATTCAATATTGAGCCGAACATGCGCACCTACAAGCTGCTTATTACCGATCTTGTCAACACCGCTTCAACCCGGCTGCATACTGTTAAACTGCTAAGCCCGCTGTTTGGAACAAATCAGTTGAATTCCGGATTGAACTCGGTTGACCAGGTTTATAATTCCTTGGCGCCAGAAGAGCCGCTGATTATTTGCATGAACATTCTGAATGCCGTGCTTGCATCCAAACCCGAAATCTCTACTGAAATCGAGAATTTGATAACCAGAGTAATCGAATTGTGTGCAGAATTAGGAATTGAAGCACCAGAGTCGGTTTTAAAGCTTACAGATCCAGCGAATCCTAGTTTGATTACTCTGCAACCGGACCTGGAGTCTGCAGAGCGTGTTTACAGTAAAGCGAGTCATGACGAGCGTGCTCAGAAAGCGTTCTTGAATAAACTGTTCAGTTATAACCAAATCACACAAGCCGTCCAGTTATTCGACGAGTGCGGGGCTCCAAACCATCTTCTGAACTCCATGTATACGGGTTTCGCACGCAATAGGTTGGTAGGAACATGCAGAACATGGCTTCAGAACACTGATGCTAACTCCGACTCGATCGCTAAAGCATTAGCGTCTATTCCACTGGTCAGTTCGCTCAATTCAAGCGACGGTCTCGAGACGAGCCCTTTAAACGGTTCTTTGAGTGGCAGTGGCATCAGTAATGGAAATACCGTTGGAGACAATGGAGACAATGGAATGAATGGAAACAATGGAAACGATGGAGACAATTCCGACATTCTGCCGTCAGCAGCTGCTATGTTTAATCGGTTTATTGCTTTGAACGGGACTGAAGGGATGGGCCGAGACGCGTTTATTGACATTTGCATTGCTTCAAACAGTTTCAATAGGCTTCTAATGTGCATTAGAGAGTCGAGACTCAGCAATTCGGTTTGGAATGCTGGAACAATTAAGAAAGTCCTTCATTTTGTTATTAACAACAACCAGCCACAGCTTGCTGCCGATATCGCCAGCTGGCAGATCTCGATGCTGGACACCGAGTTCAAACAGATGAACGTAAAGACCTCGGTTTGCCATGAACTCGTCGACTCAACTATCAGCGAATTAGCGAGAACTAACCAATTGACCGCATTAGCCAGTTTGAGAATGCTTCCATTGATCCATTTCAACAGCGAGCCGTTAATTGACGCGCTGCAGTCATTGAACAAAGCCCCAGTTAATTTGTTAGAGCCTGAAGTCGTTAGTGCGGGGTTACTGGCATTAGCAAACTATTCCAAGACGAGTGAAGGCAGTAGCAATGTGCAGCTCGATAATGCTCTTAACACCGTTTACGAACTGTCTCTCGCTATGAACTGTTCATTCACCTCTTCTGAATTGAGTGTTTTAAGCCAAGTTCTTGGCACTAAACCCAGCAACGCGGATGAATCTACTGAATTGACTAACTCTATTGATTTCTCTGCTTCCGAGTTGATTAGAAACTACGCGAACAGCGATTCCGGCCTTGATTCTGCGTTGTCTCTTTTTAATGACACGATGCTTCTAAGAAAGCAGGTTTCAGGGCCTGCGATCCAACAGCTTCTTCAATCAGTGATTCGCAACGAGTCTGCCGATCCTAAACCCATTATTTCTCAATTGTTTGAACGCGTGGAAAAGAGTCCGGAAGTGTTAGACGTGTTTATCACTGAATGCGCTGCCGTTGATAAAGAGTTAACAGAGAAGGCAATTCTGATGCTGAAACAAAGGTCCTTAACACCTTCTTTGGATGCGTATGTTGCCCTTATCAACGTTTCAGAGTCCAGCGCGGCTACATTACAGTTGCTGGATGAGGCCAACAGCAAACGCAGTGGGAATATGGACGTTTATAATGCAGCAATTGCGAATCTCTGTCTACATAACGACATTCCGTCTATTGAACTGCTAGTGAAAGCAGTTACCGAGATCGACGGCGGCGTAGACCAGCTGTCTGTGCCCACTATTGAGAGCGTTCTGCTGGCGTATACCCGCTGCCAGGAGTACGATACTTGTTTAGCAAGGCTCGAGCAGTTGCCGCAGCTTCAACGCAGTCTGTTGCATGTAAACGTGTTCAACGAGCTCATGAACGGGTTTGTTGAAACGAAAGACAAGCAGAATGCTTTTAAGGTGTTTGAAATGCTGCTTGAGACGGGCACATTGGCCACATCCCGCACCTACGAGACGTTAATAAGAACGCACCTTATCCAGTCCCCGCTGTTCCAGCCCGATTTGAACGAAGCAGACAATGTTTTACTGTCAATGAAACAAACTGGAACTCCTATCAGTAACCAGTGTTTCGCAGCTCTTCTTCGAGCCCGCGGCGTTCAATTTAAGGACCTGAAAGCAGCTCAGCTGTTCTACAGGGGTCTGGTCAAGAACAGCCGGGTCAAACCCGATGAACATATTTTCCGTGCCTTGCTTGATTCGTATGAAATCAACGGCAAGCACGACGAGGTCGACACAGTGCTTAAAGAAATGAAACGGTACCGCGTGCCTCTTTAACCTGTCATATATACATACTAATTTAACACACTACATTAACACGCTAAATTATATTTCAAAGCCACAATTATCTTTTCTTGTAGACACCAGCTGCCGCATATGCGTTAAAGTGGGAACAGTATTAATAAGTGCATCTGACGTGCAGTCCTTTACGCAGTACAGTTCGATGGGGAACTAAATAGGAGATGTCACGATGTTACGATGTCACGATGTCGATGCAGTGCATATTAATAAGAGACAAACGCGCACAACGCGTCCAATGCAAAACGTAAACAGAGCGTACATAAGGAAGGGTAAATAAATAGGCGGTGTGAAAAGAGTGCATAGTAATGCGAAATCTAGTTAATAAATAATGTCTAAACCCAAATAGTTAGTGCCAACCAGTTAGTGTGTCTACCAGTCCTGGTCGTTTGGGGGTGGAAGTTTGTGGTCGGATCTCAAATACGTCTCAATTGCCAACGAGAACAACGAGAATCCAGCAGCGCCTACAGCAGCAGCGACAGGCCCGCTTTTAATTGCCAGAGTGGCGCCAGTCAATGCACCGGCTGTAAGGCTATTGCACATATCGTTTTTAGCTCTTAACGATTCGACACAGCATTCGAAAGCGGTATAGATACCACCGACTTTACCGAAGTTTTTAGCCGACGAGTACGAGCGCTTGAACATGTCGGTGAACTGGAGTTTCATCTGCTGTTTGAACGGCAAATGACTGATTTTAGAGACCTCGCTGTACCCTGACGGCGTGTCGTACGAAAGACTTGACATGAAAATACCAAAAACACCACCAAGACCGAATCCCATGATTCCAGCAGCTGCTGTTTTTCCTGGACAGCTTTGCATGAAATTCACCATAGATTCGGCTCCTGCCTCTGCCTGCTCTTCTACTGACATTTCAGCGAACTCTTTACGAGGCGGCCTTAATTCGAAGCCGGGAAAAACAGACAATGGCGGTATCAGCGAATTGTTGGTCTCATTGTTCAGGCTCATTTAAAACTAAACAGCTTGGATAAACAAGCTTTTTGAAATATTCTTAGTAATAATCACTTATTCGTCAGTTAATTGCGTCAGTACATTTCGTCATTGTTCGTCATTGTTCGTCATTGTATTCTGCCATTTTGTCACTGTGTAGTGGTTGTTGGCGAGGTTCCTGTGTTTACCGGTTATTTTATTGTTACTTTTTACTAATTGTTTGTTTGTTTACAATTTTAGTTAATGTAATGCAACTAGTTATTACAGAATACTCAATAGAAAAAACCACACTAACCATATGCACGTTAATACTCTGCAGTAATGCAATGTAGAAGGTAGACAGAATGCAGACAGAATGCAGACCGTGCATATGTAATATATACGGAAAACGCAGGAAGCCCAGTGACAAGCCGAAATATCTGTTTATTGAATGTAATTAGGACGTCTAATTATTATAATATGTATAGGGCGCAAAATGACATTAAATACTTCTGAAATTCTTGACGTAAACAAATTGGGAATACATTGCTAACCAACGCCTTCATTACGACAGTGCGGAGGTCCAGTGTTTTGCGCAACGGGCATAACCCTAAAATCATAGGTTTTTCCAGTTCAACGTACTCAAAGAACAGTCAACGTAATACGGTTAGTACATATGTGAATGAAAAGTAGCTGCTTGGAAAAGTTGCTGCTTCGAAAATATAATGACAGTAGCAGTCGAATATGTAGGTAAAGCAAAGAGCTCGCGCTGTTACAATCTGAGCCTTTAAGAACGAGGGGAAAAAGAGCAGTGAATGGAAATGAGGGAATTGCTATCATTAAAAATCCCCCATCTGGGGATGCATGAAATCATGCGGCTCGTTTGTAACACGCATATATTGGGAGCAACATAGCAAAAATACACCAACATAGATTGCACAGTATTGCGCATACGAGAATGTGATAGAAGCGCGCTATGTAGTTACTGGCTAAATTAACAAAGAAAATACTCGATTTCAATGCTTCTGGTACTAATTTAAACCTGTTTCATGCACGCAGTCATTTAGTTTTAAAGGTTCAATAGCTGTTTGCACACATGCGTCGCAAGCTAACGGTCACATATCCCGGTTAGGGTTATGCACTCAATATGCACATGCGAAGTTCCTTATAAAATGGAAGGACTCGCTTCTGAATTCAATCATCATATTCAAACTCAACAATAAGTCGACAATGACAGCTTTATTGAGAAACGGATTAGTGTTTGCGCTAGTCGCGCCATGCTTGGCGTCATCCTTCTTCGAGTCGCCCGAGGCCAGCCCTATCCTGTCTAAACTGGAGTCGCTCAAATTCGACTTTTTAGACAAGAGCGGCAGCGTCAAAGACGATATTTTTGACAGCTTCGACAACAGCACTCTTCAGGAGTGGCTGAACTCTCATGATATTAACGACACCACCAACGATGTGTTGGGAGAGGCCAAGAAACACAAACAATGGCTTCTCGAAGACATCAAAGACTACATTGAGTCTTCCAAAGATTCTGCTAACTCGTTTATCGGCAAAGGCAAAGAGTACTTCGCGCAGAACGCTGACTTGATCCAGTCTGCCGTTGCGGGCAACGTCAGCGATGCTGCCGACAAAGCCAATGACGTCAAAGAGGACGTCAAAGACAAAGCTGGCAATGTCAAAGAAAACGTCAAAAAGAATGTTAAGGATGCAGTAGATGATCCTGAAGGTGCTGTTGACAGCGCCGCCTCTTATGCAGGCGTTACTGGCACTCAAGCCAGTGATATTAAGGAAACTGTAAAGGCAGCCACTGATAAAGTCGGCGAGAAAGCTCAGCAAGCCAAGGACTATGTTTCCAAGAACGATGCTGGCGATATTGTCAACGATGTCAAGGACGCAGTGAACGACCCTGAGGCTGCTGCCAGTAGTGCCGCCTCGTATGCGGGCGTCACTGGCACTCAAGTCGAGAGCATTAAAGAAACCTTGAAGGATGTCACGAGCACAATCGGCGAAAAGGCCCAGGAAGCCAAAGACTATGTTGCTAACCACGATGCTGGCGAAATCAAAGACAAGGTTGTCGACCAGGCCAAGTACGTCAAGGACAGCGTTCAAGAGAACATCAAAGCTGCTATGAACGGCGACCAAGACAATATTGTCGACCAAGCAGCGTCCTATGTCGGTGTCACTGGCACTAAAGCCGACGATATCAAGGAGACTATTGCTTCTGCTACTGACAATTTGGGCGAGAAGGTCGAGCAAGCCAAAGACTACGTCACTGACAAGGTCGGTGGTGAGGACTCTGAGTTCGAGTTCATTCGCAAGATAGCTTCTAAATTCAACTCGTACAGAGCTAAAGTCGATGACGCCACTGCCACTAAAGCTGTAGGCGATTCTCTTTTAATCGAGACCTTCCACAACCTCCTTGGCGAGTTCGAGTCGCAGCTTTCTGAGGTCGGTGTTAGCGCTAAGACTTACTACAAAGAGGCGAAGGAGTACGCGAATGTCTTTTTACAGGACCTGACTTCGCGCGCTGATGAGGATATCCAGCAACTGCGTTCTGACGCCGACAAAAAGATCAAGCAGATCAACTCAGATGCTGAAGCCAAAGCCAAGAAATCCAAGAAGAACGCTGACAAGATCCACCAGGAGGCTGCTGAAAGCGTTAAACAAGTGACTTCTGATTTGGAAAAGAATATCGCTGATCTCTCTAGTAAATTAGAACAGGATTCTGGCGATATCATTGCCCAGCTTGACACGATTCTGAAGCATGCTAAAGACACGATCTCCAAAGACCCGTCTAGCAGCGACCAAACCAAAGAAAAGAAGAAGGAACCAGTGTTTTCGGACTCGGTAACTAGCCCTGATAAATGGAGCACTCCGAGACTGGCTAAGTACTTGAAGCTCCGTGGAACTGATCCTTCTGACCACAACCCCAGCGAGATGCTCGAGGCCGTAAAGGATATTTACAGCGATGTTGAGAGCACTGGCGACTTCTCGATCTTTTTAGACGCCTGGAACGACAGCGAGTTAAAGAAGATCCTCAAGAACGCCAACAAGTCTGTCAAGGGCACTCGCGACGAGCTCATCGACCGTGTTGCTGAGGTCTACAAGGAGACCATGGACTCGTTGTCTGAGCACGCCGATGTCCGCCAGAAGGAGACCAGACAGTTAGTCGATGTTCTGAAGAGAAAGAGTTTCGACAGTTTCGACAACTGGAGCACCGACGACTTGAAGGAGTACCTTGAGTCCTACGGCGCCAAAACCAACGGCAAGCATTCAGACCTTGTCAACGCCGCCAAGGACAACTACTACCATTTTGTTTACGGGTACCGCAACGACAGAGCGACGGGAATTGGCGCGTTAGCCGAGAACGTCAAATTCAAGGTCAAGGATTTCTTCAACACGTTCAACTTCACGCACCTCGATCTCTAGAGTAGTTCCTAGATAGTTTTATACCGAGAATACATAGCTTATGTATCGATTTCAACGATTTCAATGACACCGGACACAATTCAAGCCAACTGGTTATTAAACCGACTAGATAAACTAACCAACAGACTTGCAAGCGACTTGCAAGCGACTCGCAAGCGACTTGCTAACCAACTTGCTAACTAACTTGCTAACCAGCTGTTTGACTCGTTTAGAGTGGCGTCGCACGTCAGTGCCACATCAGCACGTTCTATAACGGTATTTCGGGGTGTGCGTTCCTTAGCGTCATAAACCGTTAGCGCACGATATTCTCATTTGTGCACAGATCCCTTAGACGTTTACATAGTAATAAAGGCCGAACCCAAACGTTAATACTATACAAATTGAGCTCGGAACGGGCGGGCTAACGTTAAATACAGGATCGTACTAATGTCGTTCAGCACCGCAGAATAAAACACACGTAGAGTGTTTAAACCATTTACGACAAGTTTCATGAACTCTACAATATAATGTTTGGATGTACAAATACGTGTATTGAGCGTACCTTAGATACAACTACAAAGTATGTGTATTCTCAACGTATAAGTGCTGATTCCCCCCACGCGTATAGGGTTAGTCCAAGGGTGAGGGGCCGGTCTAGGGTATGCACTAATTTATGCATGTATATATTTCATATAAATAGCACCAAAGAGCTGCTGTCTAAGGATCGGTAGAATCAGAATGCTAAGCAAACTAGCAGTTCTCGTACTAGCTGCGCCGTGTCTAGCGGCTAACTTCTTTGAATCCTCAGAAGCGAGTCCTATTCTTGCTAAACTCGACGCTATCCAGTTCGACATTCTCGACCACTCCGGCAACGTCAAAGAGAGCGTTATTGACGGAATCGACAACGCCAGTCTACAGATCTGGCTCAAAGCACACGGAATTGTAGTTTCTGGGTCTGAGGCGTTAGAAGAGGCTAAGAAACACAAACAATGGCTCTTCGACGACGTTAAAGAGTACATCGAGTCGGAAAACTCTGCGAACGCGTTTATTGGTAAAGGCAAAGAGTACTTCGAGGAGAACGCTGACGGGTCGAGCGGGTCGAGCCTTGATTCGCAAAAGAATGTTGTTCATAACGACTACTCTATTGAGCCGAAAACTAGTTCGGACGAGCAGTTCACAAGCGATTTAGTAGCAAGGTTTGCTGAACACGACGTAGAAGTGTATGATAACAAAGTCCCTACTGCGTCAGTCGACTCATTGTTACAAGACACTTTCAACAGCCTGTTATGGGAATTCGAGGCCAGAATTGCTCGCGATGTTGAGAATACAGAAGCGTACATCAACGATGCTAAAGACTTTGCGAACGCTTTTATTAAAGACATTAGCGATCAGACCGAAGAGGATATTGGGAAGATATATAACGAAGCCGAGTCGCAGATCAGTGCAATCAAAGCAAACAGCGGCCATGAAGACGTTGCTGTAATGGAAAACAGGATCCGCGAAATCTCTGAGCAATTAGAAAGACAGACACAAGGTCTTTCTGCGCAATTGGAATACGATTCAGAGCAAATCCTGGCTCAATTAGAAAATTTCATGCATGGAATTGGCAAATCTTCACAAGAAGTTGCTGTCAACGAATTCGACGAATTCGACGAACAAGAAACCGAGAAGTCTAGACAGAAAGCGAACAAAAAGAAAAGCAGTCACAGACTGCCTGAGTTTACGACCTTTGTCACTCGGCCAGAGTACTGGAGAACCGAACGGCTTGCAAAGTATTTACAGCTACGAGGATTCGACTCTTCAGGGTATAAACGCGACGAGTTGCTAGACATTATTTCCGGCGTCTACAAGAACGTTGAGAGCAGCAGCAAGTTCGCCGTCATTCTGGACTCATGGGGGTCTAAAGACCTTAGACAGATTCTGTTGAACGCGAACGAAGACGCAACTGGAACGCGTGAAGAGCTTCTTAACCGCGTCTCGCAAGTATACTCGGACATCGTGACGGCATTGTCGCAGCAACCCGAACTGCTGCAGAAAAAAATCAACGAAATCGTTGATGTGCTGAAACTAAAGAGTTTCGACAACTTCAAGAACTGGGATCCCAGAGAGTTGAGAGAGTACCTTGACTCGTACGGCGCGAGAACCGATTCCGACTACTACACTTTGATTGAAGCCGCTAAAGACAACTACTATCATTTCATCTACGGTTTCGCCAGCAGCAGAGACGACGGCGCCGTCACAGTATGGAGCTGTATCGTGTCGTTCTTCAAGTCGCTTTTTGGGAGATCCGATTCTCAAGAACTTTGATTGATTTCAACCCTGCATACAAGCATACATCAAAAATTATAAGGATAGGAGCGTGCTAATCACATTACCGCCATACAATCATTGGAATCGACATAGCATCATCACTCCAATTAACGCCCATTAACGCCATATAACGCCAAGTGAATTCCAAACAGTATATACAACCAGTATAAACATCCAGCATATACATTCAGTATATACATCCAGTATACATCCAACGAACGTGATTAAGAATAAATAAATGTACAAAACAAACTCAAAACGGTCTGAACCGTTTCTTTTTCTTCAATTCCTCGATCTTTGCCTTGTCTTCCTGGAACCGCTGTAGAAGATCCGACATTTCCTGTTTCCTGTTCGCGCGCAGCTGGAATTTATAGAAATCGTCCTTCTCAAGCTTCTTCTTTTTAGGCGCATCAGTGACGGCGTCAGGAATGTCTGCTAACCGTTTCCTGTTTTTATAAACAACTAATTGGAACCCGTCTTCGTCGACCTTGGTGCTGGCCTCGAACGCCTCTTGCGCTTCGAACTCTTCTTGTTGGGCAAGCAGTTCCATGTACTCGTCGGCTGCCTTCATTAGATCCGACTCGCTAGGGAATTTAGCGGCCTGTTTGGCAATATAGCCGGCAGCGCCTTTCGGTCCGTACTGCTCGAATGTGATGGCGGCGTGCTTTTTAGACTCTAAAGTCTTCGCCTTCTCTAGAAACCGGTTAGCGGACTTCTCGTCCAACAGCGCAATCAAGCCGTACCGCAGCCCAAGACGCTGGAAACTCGTGAAATGGACGTTTCCAAGAGCCTCGCAAATGTCTTTAATATTATCGTCGGTGATATCGATCGGCAGATTCATAATAAAGACTGAAGAGTCCTCGTCATCAGCGCTGTCGCTGTCGCTGTCGCTGTCATTGGACTCGTTGTTCCGGTTGATATGTTTACGCGCAAACACAGTATGCACTGTGTTCGGCCCTATACTCAGAGGAATCGAGACGTACCCAGAAGCCATCGAAATCTAGTATGAAACTTACAATGAAATTAACGCGCGTCTACGAAAAAGGACTGTATAAGGGTTAGGTCTAATTACCTACTTCCCACGCTATTCTGATTTAACAGTGCCAACGGCACTAACGGCACTAACGCTATCGCTGTAGCAGAGACTGTGGCATGCTTTGTAGCGGGCACTGTAGCAGCTGCTAAGGCAGGTATTGATGCTGGCAGTTTGTTGGAATGGGCTAAGGTATAAATGTAGATGCGGTTGCGCGTATATGCATTATACGTGAACGTATGTTGTTGTATGTTGTATGTTGTCGTACGGTTATTATATGGGTTGTTGTATGGGTTGTTGTATGGGTTGTTGTATGTGTATGGCTGCTGTATGTTATACGGATTACATTAGTGCAGCATGACGATGCAGTGGGGTGATTACGATTGTTGTGGACGACGCATATAGGATTTGTTGGATAATCAGCCCCATCAAAAAGTCAATTCCCATGAATTTCTGAACTGGATCTCTTAGAATTAACTAGCTGTTTTTTAAAAAGTGTCTTTATCTATTCCTTTTTCCGTGCGCCCTTCTCCCACTTTCTTAATCCGCCCTTCTCCCTTCTCCCTTCTCCCTTCCCCCTTCCCTCTCCCCACTAAGCAATAAGCAATACGCACGACCTCCGGCAGTTTGTGGGCTTGGCTAATCTTAATAAGTACACCTTCAAGCAATGTCGTGGAAAGGTTTCCAGAAAGGGATCGTGCGTGCGCCGCAGAACTTAAAGAACAAGTTCGGAAGCAGCAGCGATACTAAAGACCCCGTGATTTCTGATGCGGAGCAACGGTTCGTGTCGATGGAGGGATTGGCCAAGAAACTGCATTCGGAGTCAACGCGGTACTGGGAATCGATCCGCGATCTTCTCGCGCACCAGACCGAGTTCCTCAATTCTATAGAGCTTCTGTATAAACCGATCACTGGCTGGCCGTACGGCGGAGAAGACGAGAGCGGCAGCAATGCCGAAGCCGTCGCTGCATGCCAGCAGTACCGTAACCAGATTCTGGAGATCCAGGAACTAATCAAACCCGAGCACGAAATGATCGAGACTAAGATTCTGCGCCCGGTTGACGAGCTTCTGGCGCTTATCAAGAAGGCGCAGAAAATGTTCACGAAACGCGAGCACAAGCTGCTCGATTTAGAACGCCAGACTGAAGCGCTGAACAAGCTGCAGGACAAGTCCGAAAGGAACCCGAAACACGAAGAACGGATGCTGAAAGTTGAGAACGACTACGAGATGGCGAAAGAGCAGTTCAGCTACTACGACGAGATAATTAAAAGCGAGCTTCCTAAACTGTTCACTCTGGAAAGCGCTATTATCGAGCCCATGTTCCAGTCCTTCTATTTCATGCAGCTCAACATCTACTACACCATGTATACCCACATGACCGAGGCGAAAATACCTTATTTGGACATGGACAGCGATATTATTACCGCGTTCCATGCAAAGCAGGGAACCATCTGCCAACAGGTCGAGAGTATTCCATTACTGGGAATTGATCCGGGTTCGGATATCCCGCAGGAAAAGCGGAGCGGGTTAGGGCGCGGTGATGCATATGCAGAGTCTCCTGCAGGTACACCCACAAGCGGCACGCCCAGAAAGGGCAGATCGTTCTCGGGAACTAGAAGCCAGAGCCCGGACTCGACAGTGGATGTCGGAAGCACTATTCCTTCTGGTCCGCCTCTGCCGTCTAGAGGCCAGCGCAGCGATCAGGACCCGGATATCACGTCTCCTCCTCCTCCGTACCAGGAGGGCAATAACAAACCGTCGTTGCCTCCTCGGAGGTCGGGTGCGGCTGGTGCGGCTGGGGACGAGAAGGGTTCAAGCAGCGAAAAACCTCCTGCCCTTCCTTCTCGTGGCGGTGCTAATGCATCAATGGATGCGCCAGTTCCTCCACCACGCCGCGCAGAAGTGCCAGGAGTCGCTCCTGAGAAACACAATACCTGTACTGCCCTCTACGATTTTAACGCCCAGAATTCAAACGAACTTCTTATTCATAAGGGCGATATCATCGACATCATCGAGCGTGGTAATTCTAAAGAGGACTGGTGGCTTGGTGAATTGAACGGAGTACAGGGGTACTTCCCGGGATCGTTTGTGGAAGAACATTAGAGTCTAGCAAGTAGTAATTGTGCCGTAAAGGTCCATATTAATTTTTTCCGATACTTTGTACATATTATGTGCATACTTGCTTTAATACGTAGAACTATATTTTTTCACCCAACTCTTGTTCAACTCTTGATCAATTCTTGCCTTTTTTTTTTTTTTTTTTACAATTGTGTACAATTGTGTACAATTTCGTGCAATTTTGTACAATTCTGTCCACTGATTCAATGAATATACTGGGTACCTTGTCATATGCACACTGTACAGCCGCCATGCAGACTGTTCGAAACGGTATTAGGGTTATACACCCAATTTAGTTAGTAATATTGCCTATTGTTGGGACGTAATAAATAACCCGATTACCTGTTGCATGTGGACCCAGTACAACCTGTAGGATCATGCATAGTCAAGCAGATACATGCAGTATCCTTGCAGTTCTTGTAGTGCGTCCCTGCAGTTCTAGTTTGCTAGTTTGCTGTAGTCTTTTATAGTTTTTTAGTTAATTAATTATGAAGATTGTGATGAGACGAAGTATAGCGCTAGGTGAAAGAGGGCCATCAGGCACACAGAATCAGCAGTTGTGCTTTGGTATTAACTGTGCTAACTAGAAAAAAACGAAAAGCGGAAAAACGAAAATACGAAATAATCTGGGGCGGTATTTTTGTTGAGAAGAGACGAACGCGTCGAATCGTATCAAAATCGGTCGGTATTATTCTCAAACATTCTTCCTCGGTCCATCCTGAGACGTGTATTAATTAATGGGCCGGTTTTGAATATTATTGCAGGATTATCAATTACCACAGCCGATTATTGATTATCGAATGTCTTTATTTATCTTGCCTACTGATAATTTCCCCAAGGGTTAGCCGCGGGTTAACCACGGGTCAACGACTGGTTATTAAAGCAATATTCCCAAGTCTAGAACGAGGCAATCAAATACGATTGTGGCGCGCGCACACACGCACAGAGTAAATAAGTATCTAATTAAGTGCAAAAAACTGGTCGCGAAAGCGGAAAACGAAAAAGTCAGATTTACGAACATGGCGAAAAGGATGTAAGACATTTAGCCAAGAAACCGAATGAGACAAGTCTTTCCATTCCAAAATAGACGTGTCAAACGCGCATCCCCACGATCGCATGTAAGTGTAGGGTTTGGCAATGCAGCAGGTATTATCAGGGCGATTATAAATAGCGGGTCGGGGCGTAATTCCCAGTTGGGTAACGCAGTGTTGTGTTATTGAGTATTCGCAATTCTGCAAGACTAAAAAAAATGAACGAGACCCGGCTAAAAAAAGAAAAGAAGTGAAAACTAATTGGCAGAACCAGAAGGCGGGAGCAGGAAATAGCAATTACACACAAAAAAGAATAATAGGAATAAAAGAGCAGACTAATAGATTTCAGATGACCATCGCAGGCGTGCACAGCTCTCTAACTTACCTTACTAAACTCAAACGGGCCCGCGTAGAAAACCTAGAAACCTAGACAATTTACATATCCACAACCCTCGTTGTATCCACAACATCCGCGTATCGACATAGACATACAGATAGAACGCCATCGACGAATAGAAGAGAATAGAAAAGACTAAGCTAGAAGACGGAACAAGAAGACTGAACTAGAAGATTAAACCGGAAAGAGCAACAGGCAAGCAAAGGGGCTGTAGGCATATACCCAGATTTGTACTGGAAAGCGAGCCCGCAGTTGCGAGGATATAAGCTATAATTATACTGAGCGGTGTTATAAAACTCTACATAATTCCAAACAGTGCTTGATAATTCGCATAATTGATATAATTCTGCACAAAATATCGCTTCGCACGTCCCCTCGCCCCTCATCAGTACTTATTCGACTCGACTCAGCTTAATTCTTCTCCTTTTCAGCCTCCCTAGAATTAGTGCACACGATAGACGGACCGCGTAATCCCGCAAAATCAGGTTTCACAATCTAGTGCATGCGATTATTAACTGCATATAGACGCATTCGGGACTGTCAGTTGAACAAAACGATTATTAATTGATTATCATCACCACTAAACACAATTTAGTAAGCAATCGTGAAACTGTTACCTAAAAAAGGCAATGGTATTAGCTGAGCGGTAACCATCAGTACATGCGCCTGAATCCGGTTTTAATTGAATGCTAGTTGAAGAAAACCAACCAGGACCCAAGTCGCTTTCCACGTGGTGGAAAACGTTCAAAAACGCCGGCCCGTCGACTTACGAAGAAGCGACACCCCCAGAACGCCCTAACCTGATGCGGTCCTACGCGTCCTCGTCAGCTGTGCCGCGAGCGGTTCATTCAGCCGAGAACTGGCTTTTCCCGCGCAAAAACAGGAGCCCTGACGGCAGTGACGACGGCAATGAAGGCAATGAGAAGTATTTCGATCCTCCTATTTTCGGCGCGCCGCTCGACGCGACGCTGCAGTATGCAGGTGTCAGTATCTCTGTGCTCAACAAAGACACGAACAAAGACGTGGTTTACGGCCGAGTTCCTGTAGTCGTGGCTAAATGCGCGGCATTCATAAAGCGCGACGCGCGTGACGTGCCTGGGCTGTTCAGAATCCCCGGATCCGTGAAAAGAATACGTTTGCTGCAAGAAGTGTTCAGCCAGCCGCCTGATTTCGGCCGGTCGTTCGACTGGGAGGGCTACACACCCCACGACGCGGCCAATCTGTTAAAACGGTTTCTAGCCGCGCTTCCTGGAACTTTGATTCCGCAGTCGATGTACCAGCAGTTCCGCGAGCCCATGCAGACCGAGTTCAAGGCTCTAGCTGACTACCTTAATGCCCAGGCGACGACAATGCCGAAAAGCAGCGCTGTTTCCGAGCACAGTTTTCAGAGCCAGCAATTGAGCCATTCGCCGGCTCATAGCCAGAGTCCTAAACAGAGTCCTAAACAGAGCCCTAAATTCGCGAGCCCGAAACTGAACGAGAGTATAGAGTTTAGTCAAGGCGTGCATACCGTGCCGGTGCTAGGCCAGATCCCTGTGTTTACACAGAGCCCCAGTATCCCAAACGACATAAACCAAAGCAATAACCAGACGCCGAGTCTCAGCATCAGCACGCAGCACCATATTCCTGTACTACAAACGAAATTCGGGTCCAGCGACTCGCAGCTCGCGAGCCCAGTCGATGTTTCTGACCAGGAGTCGCAATTGCGGCCGCAGACGCCGAACAGTTTCAGCAGCGCAATGACGCATTTCAGTTCAGTAGAGCCTACAATCATCAGCGTGAAGAACGACTACGACGAAGGTGATATCAAGCACGACATCGAGCCGCAGGAGAAGCCATTAGGAATCCATTCTAGTCATTCCAAACATTCCAGTCATTCGAGCAATCCAGCGCATTCCAGTCATTCTGCTCTTCCTAGTCACTCCAGTATTCCCAATATTCACAACATGCCTACAACCCTGACAGGGTCGGAAAGCCCGAAAACATCGTTGCCGGTGTTGTCGAGAATATGCACGCCCACGTCGCTTGGTCCTTGTGTCCAGTCTCCGCCTGCAGCGCTCGTTACTGCGGCAGTGGAGAAGTATAATAAACTCATCCAGTCGCTGCCGGTTTCATCGTGCCATTTGCTCGTGTACATTCTGGATTTGCTGTCTATAATCGCCCGCGAGAGCGACGTGAACAAAATGACTGCGTCGAATTTAGCAGCTATTTTCCAGCCGAGTATTCTGACGATCCCGGAACATGATATGGACGTCGCGGAGTACCGTCTGTCGCAGCTGGTGATCATGTTTCTAATAGAGAACAGCGCCGAGATCCTGTTACAGGCGCAGAAACGCGCGTTCAACCCGGAAAAGCAGCAAGTGCCAGAACTGACTGTTGAGAGCGACGACGGCAAAGTATCGAAACCCAAGCCGGCCTACGCCTACCACGGCCGGACCCATTCAAAGAGCGTCAGCGCTGCAGCCGCGCCGCCCTTGCTGCCAATTGAGGACGACGACAAATCGTCGGGGTTCAGAAACTCGATCCGCAGTTTCATTGGCCGCGACTCGTCGAGTCCTCGCAGCCGGTCGCCTGACACGAGGCGGCAGAGCTGGTTGCCGCGGTTCGGCTCAGACTGACCGCTCGCATTCGACGCATTCGACGCAATCGACGCATTCGACGCATCCGACGCATTCGACGCATTCGACATCATTTGGGTTATGTGATAATGATATTGCTATACTTGTATATGGTATCTCCGTTTTTTTCTCTGCGCGGTTCGGCGCAGGTGTGTATCAATTCGATCTCTCTAGCTAAACGGCTATTTCGCAGTGTCTATTTCTTTTCTTCTTCTTTTTTTTAAGAGGAAGTGGGAAGTACAGCACTTGCCAATAATCCCTTGGACGCACAATAGCAGTCCACTCTCGCGCAGGCTGTGCTTATAGATACTGGTGATGTAATTCAGAGACAATTGTCTAACAGTTACCGATACCTTTTTTCATTTCACCGAATGCAGGTTGCTCAATTTGTAATTCTATTCTATTATATTCTGTACCCAGGTCTCAGTCTACCCTTTAGCGTTAACGTATTCGGTCTTTGTATAAACACGCCATGAAACTGAACCCCTGTCCATAATTAGTTGTACACGCGATACGGTTAGAACGCGTTCTGACGGTCAACAGAAACCCCATTTAGTGAAGACTTTAATTGGACGTTTCTGGCCATGAACAACTCCTCGGACGTGCCGGATGTCACGTTTATATCGAATTCGATCCTGCATACACACCAGTTCTCATGGGTGTTTCTCTGCGACTGCGGAATGATCACCGCGCTCGCCATTCTGTGTTTGTTCTATTTCAACCAGATTCTCGGCGTTATAGTCTCGTATACTTACGGGTACTACCTATACAAGAAGCACGGCATCTACTTGAAAATCCAGTCCATCAAATTCAGCCTCGTGAGCTGCCGAATGATGTTTGCGAACGTCGTCTATATAGACACGAACCAGGCGCTCAGAATAGTCAATGGCTCGCTGACGTGGCAATTCTGGCTGCCGTTTAGACGGAAATCAAAGCTCACTAACCCAGACGGGCCCCGAGACGGCTCGGCGGCGTTGCTGCTCAAATTATCAGGAGTCGAGTACTTTCTGTTTAATAACGAGAACGCTTACGACGCATTGAAGCCTGAACCTGCTGCTGAAAACGAGAAAAGCAGAAGTGCTGGCTCTTCGCAATCGTCGCAATCTTCTCAATCTTCTCAATCTTCACAGTCTTCACAGTCTTCACAGTCTTCACAGTCTTCTTATAACCAATCATCACGCGCTTCTGGCCCGTCTTCAGCAGGATCTACTTCCTCTGCTTCTGATCATGTCAGTTTCAGCACTTCAGCCACTGCCGACACCTCAGAACGGAAATCGCGCGCGTCGCAATCAACTTCTGCCTCTTCGAACTCGAGTTCTACTGCCAAAAAGGACCAAACCAACACCGACTCGCACTCGTCAAAGGAAAGCGCTACACACGCCATTTCCAAACTGTCGTACATGCAGCAATTGTTTTTAAGGATCATGCCTATGGCCCTGCAGATGCGCAAAGTCGGCGTCATTGTGGGAAACGACGACACGGACTCAGTGCTGATAATCTCAGCGCCGTCTGGGCAAGGCGAAATGGACTACAGACCGTACTCCGAGGCCCCAGACCCGTTCGTCCGTAATTATAAAGTGAGTTTGCAGAACCCCAAAATCGAGTTAAGAGACAATCTCGATTTCCAGTCCACAAGTCTGTTTGTGATGGACAAGTCGAAAAAGAAGAGTTTCTTTTCGAAGCTGAGATGGCGGAGACATTCTGAGCAGACAGAAGCGCCGTGGACTGGGCTCGGCGTTTATACGAACCCGGAAATGGAGAATTTCGACACGAACTACCTTCCGAACCAGGATAGGTCGTATAGCGACAGCACTTTCTACAGATCGAGGAACAATTCAGAAGTTTATGAACCGACTGAGGCCGAAAGCATAGCCACAGGGTCCTCAAGAGCGTCGAACCGTACTGCTGCGTCGCGTTTGACAGCGAGAATGTCGCGTAATATCCGGCGGGTCCGCACTTCGTCGATATTCCAGAAAGACAGAACTGGAAATGGCGGAAATGGCAACGGGAATGGTACTAGTAATGGAACTAGTAATGTAAACGATAACGAGAACCCGTTTTTGAGTACTGACGAAACACGCTCCACTAATTTCGACAACTTCTCTCCTAGCGACGCTCCTGGTACCGCTCCTGGTAAGGTCCCTAGCAATACTGCAACCAACACTGCTACCAATACTGCAAGCGACACCCGCAGCAATGTGTTCAGCGACACTCCTAGCGATGCCACAATGGCCAGCGAGAAAGCAGGAGACGAGACGTACCATGTCGAGTACGCGAAAGTGTCGCAACTTGTGACCAGCGACAGTCTGGACATGCAGTTCTGTTTAAATGAGTATAATATCTCGCTCACTAACACGAAACTGACTTACGGCCCGTGGGCAGAACGCAAGCGGCAGAACATGATGTCCTCGTTTTTCCCTCGAAACACATCCACTTCGCCGCAAGAACCGTTTACTATGCGTGTTGCAATCAATCTGAACGGCGACTCGACGTTTGTTGTGCCTGTGCGTGAAATCAGTAAAGACGAGACAATTCGGCGCGTTCAGAATGTCGGTAGGAACTACGGCTGGTTCGAACTGCGGACGTCAACGGATACAGGCGTCTCGGTGGATATGTACCCTACAAGCACTGGCTCGGAAATGGCCGTTTCTGTGTTGTTGGCGGATATCGAGGTGCGGTCTTCAGTCAACCACGAGATCTTTATGCGTGCATCGAGCCATAAATGCGTGGTCATAATGAAACAACCGAACGCTATTGACGACACCGCGTCCAATGCCCCTTCCAACACAGTTCCTAGCAACGCTTCTGGCGCTGGCGCTGGCGTTTCTGGTAAAGCAGTTGTGAACGAGACCTTTATTGATTTAGTCACTCAGGATCTGGATATGTTTCTTCTAAGGGAGCACAACACTCTGATTTCCGATACTTTGACTGATTTCGGCGACGGGCCTGAACAGCCGTATGTCTTGTTTGCGCCAATGGTGTACCACCAGACGTGGACGGCGCATCAATTGGCGCTGTACTTGAACGTGAACAAATGCAATATCATTAACAACCCTACCAGTGTTGACAAGAACACGTTTATTAAATTTGTCGCTCCTACAGCAACACTAACCACAATCTCCCCGCGGCTTGAAGTAGCTGCCCCGTTCGCGAAATCCACGGCGTATTTCAATGTCCCTGAACTGTTTGCTGTTCTGAATGCGCCGAACTGGCATACCTTGAATGCGTTTCTGGATACTCGCCAGCTGGCTCAAATGAAGGACTTTAATATCAAGATCGAGACTTTCGTTTCTATGGGGAAACACTCTGACCGCAGCATTATTGATATTTCCGGGTCGAATCTCCAGTTACTGGCGCACGGCGCTACTATCGCCTATTTCTACAGGATCATGGAGAACTATTTCGGCGAGTTCCGGTCTTTCCAAACGACTGCTGAGTTCAATCAACACGATTGGGAGCGCGCGCCTCCTGCTGGCGAGTTCTCTAGACAGACGAATGAAGACGACACGATCATGAGAGTGCATGTACAGGAAACCGTGTGGAAGATCCCTATTTTGCTCTACTCCACAACTGAAGGGATCACTCTAGAGTGTGCCGAGATCGTTTTCGACACTCGGTTCACTAACTACTACATGGACTTCCAGGCCTCGGTCTCTCCAATCACGTTCAGGCATGTCAACGGAGACAATGTCGGACCTGAACTTATCAAGATTTTGGGTATTGACGCGCATGCACACCGCATGTTCGGTTTGCCGCCGTTGGAACCGACGTATGTCGTTCGCTGGAGTATTGATATAGGCTCGATCACTGGCAAAGTGAACGGCGAGTTCTGTGTGCTGATGATGAGGGCTATTAGGGCGTTGAAACACGCGTACGCCGACGACGAGAACCGACCGGTTTTCGGGATCCAGCCAGCGTCGGATATCGCGTTTTTCACAGTGAATATTGGGAAATTCGACTTAGCTTTGGAAACGACGCATGTCGTTGTTATGATCACTACTGAAGACATTAAACTGTTCTTCAACGATCTGCCTACTGACGGGTACGCTTCGCGCCTCGACTACTCGGTTCCCGATATTGTCATTCGCGTTCATAACAAGGAAGACGAGATGATCGCGTTTTTAGAGACTTCAATCAGCGGATCGGAATTCGGCAACCCTAAAAACTGGCGCGAGCAAAGCATTAGACGCAAACAGTTTGTCGCTAGACACGATTCCTTGTTCCATAGAGCTGATTGCTTGCTCGGGCCCGACATGAAACCGAAGTACCCCTTCTGCAGGGTCCCTCAACGCAGCGATATTAAGAGCCAACGGCCGCTGCCGCTGTTCCCTCATCCTTTAGGAGCTACTGACGGCGCTGGGGCTACTCAGTTCGATAAAGAGAAAGTGAGTCCACCGCTTTTCGATGATAACGACGATGTTTCGTGTACAACCGTCGAGTTCGAGACGTTTTCAATCGACTTACAGCCTCAATTCTTCTCTTATTTAGACGACTTTGCCGCCTCGTTCTCCCCAGACACTGATACTGAAGCGAGCGCGTTGCTCGACGATATTCAGGAATGGGTCGTTGAAGAGAACAACTCGAATTTGACTAATGTCGTTCGCAGGTTGCACCTGTACTTTCCGTTCATCACTGTCAGACTCAACAGTATCGTGCTTGAGATCCGCGACACGCATTTCATGTCTGGTCTTAAAAAGAACCGCAACTCGTTTCATTTCGGTATAGAGTCTTTGAACTTGAATATCGAGACTTATGAAGACGATCTGGCGTTCTTTTACTTAGTCAAGAAATTCAATGCCAGCTGGCAGCATACTGGCGATGTCGAGGGTGTTGGTTCGTTCAACGTTTCGGAGGTCGAGTGCTGTTTTAATGCTAAAGACACTGAATTCATTCTGGACGAGTGCTACAGACTTTATACTGCAATCGCATTAGCGAAATCGCCGGAAACCGAGCCGCCTGTTCCGAAACAGAACAAAGCGCCTAGCAACGAGATGCTCAAAGCTCTGTTTGTGGCTTTGACCGATGCCAGCGACGAGCTGTCAGTTGAGCAAGACACTTATGTCCTTTCAAGGCCTTCGGGTGGTGTGCAGTCGCCTAGCCATATCCGGGCAACGCTTAACTGGCGAGCAGTCATGCGGCTGCGGTTTCTGCTGCAACGGCTCCCGAAATGGAAAGTCGACGAAATCACTACGAAAATCAAAGACCCTCAAGTCGAGCCTGGAGCCATGCAGCAAGTCCTCAACGCGTTCAGGAGATGGAGAAGTTGGGAGCATTCCGACTCTGAAGTCTTGGATGCCACTGTGTTCAAACACGTATTTGTTGTCGACAGTTTCATTGATTTGCTCGCGTCGCTGAAAGTATACTTGTCAGCGTCCGTTGATACTTTCGCGTTGAGGGTAGAAGGCGAGAGCGACGATCTTCTTAGCATTCTGTTTGAAGAGTGTCATGCGGACGTCGACGCTATGGAGACGATTGGTGCTACTGTGCGGTTCTCGCGGAGTATGGCAAGAGCGACCTTAGACCTCGTGACGTTTGTATCCAAACTGCTGGCACTGATTGAAGTCAAATTCTTTGCACCAGCAGCCAATAATACGAACGATACGAACGAGAATGTTGAGCCAGAAAGAAATCTTGAACTCTTGGGCAAGAAACCTGAGTCGAAATTCACAAACAAGAACATGCGGGCCATTATTAACCGTTTCCACGACGCTACATTCTCAGTTTTCCTGCTGGACGTTTCAGTAATTCATGATCTGGGCACGTTCAAAGTAGAGACTCAGAACCATCAAGTCCAGTTCACGTCGCTGTTCGAACGCGGCTTGGAAGTCGATTCAATCGCGCATACCGGTATTCTTGCCACAAGCACTGGTGCGTTTAGAGTGTTTACTCCTGACGGCGTTGATGTTCTCGACTCGTTGTTGAAGGGCGTTCATTTAGGGTACGTCTACAGACTCGCGTCCAAACCCGCAGGCGGTACTAGCGGCGGTGCTAGTGCTATTGGAAGCTCGGGAAATTCTAATTCTGGAAGCAATAGAACGAGCGAAACAAGCAAAAGCTCGTTATTCGCGTCGCTCAGAATTGAGTCGGCATCGCTGGCTTTGCATTTAGAAGTGATCAAACTCGCTGAACTGATCCTCAGGTTCCTTCGCGAGACTATTCCTCTGCTTAAAACCGTTTCTGAAACGATTCCGTCGAGGTTCAGTGCTCCAGAAACGATTTTCGAGCCCACTAATGAAGCCGGCAACACGCCTTCAGTTTCTGACTCGGAAACTCATACTGAGAGCGGGCATTTCATCAATTTGGAAATCGCAACGCTGAGACTAAAAGCGAATTTGATGGAAGACTTGAGTCTTTTGTTACAAGGAAAAACGTTTGCATGCAAAATCCGGCATTGCGGTTTCTTAATCGCTACTTTCGCGCTACTCGATTCCAGTGCCTCAATCGAACGCGGAATCAGAGGCACAATGGGCAGCGTCAAGATGAACCAACTCCGGGCCGTACTACGCAGTCTTCCTGACAGGCACGAAACGCTGTTTTTCAACAGGATCAACGCTGTCAAACTAGAAACGATGTCCTTGATCTGGTTGCTCCAGTTTGCTTCTCGACGCAATGTCGGCAGAACGGTTACCAAACTCTCAACCGTGCTTTCAGAATGCATGGACTTGGTGCGTACAGAGCATCTGTCTACTCTTCATACTGAGAACCTGTCGGTGCCTGTAATCACGATCTCCAAAGAGAACGAGCCCCCTAAACTGGCTTCGTCTGCATTGAAATTTGTCCATCACACTAACACTGTGAGCGCGGTCATTCCTATTGACAGCAGTGTGATTGAAGTCAAACTCGACGCTTTTGATTTCGAGTTAGACGGAAGCGATGTCGCGACTGGTTTGAGCAGTCTTAAAATTCTTTTCAAGTCGCCGAAACACCGTCTTCCTCGCGAGCTCGTCAGTTTACAGTTCAGAGTGCGGTTCTCGCATAGCTTTACTGACGATCTCGACACTATTGATGCCGAAAGCAAGTACATGACGCTAGCAGTTGATCCGGAAACAATTATTGTGGGAATTGCTGCTGCCGAGAAGCTTTCGAGTTTAAAGAGACGAGCCGCACGTACATGGAGCAACTCGTCTAATGGCGGCAATAACAGTCCGAAACCGGCGCCTGAAGAATTCGCTCCTTCGGACCAGTCGCATGAAGACAGGTTGCCCCGTAAAAGCATTGTTCAGAGCTTGAGTAAATACAGAGTCCATTTCCAGCTCTCGTTGTTTGCGTTCTCGTACTTTACCTCGCCAGCGTCGCAAGACGGTTTGGTTATTGGGTTCGAACAGCTGACAATCGGCATGTCGAAACTACTGGGTAAAATCAAATTGAGCGCGATGTACGCGATTCCAGTGAACAACAAGTTTTTCGAAGCTTCATTGCCCCTGATCGAATCCAAATTCTGTATCAGTTCAGGAACCACTAACAAGCTAGAAACATTCGTCGATTTCAACGTGTACGGCAAATCCTTTGAAATCGTTCTCACCTCTTCAGCTGCTCGGTGGTTTATTCTTCTGCATAAATCTATCGACACGGCTCGAATGGCGATCAGACCGAATTCAATTCATCGCAGCGCTAGCAGCGCCAGCGTTAAAAGCAATGCTTCACAAACGTATAAAGACGCTTCCGCTGCCGCTTCCGCTTCCGGCACTGTTGAAAGACCGCATCTGCTTCCACCGGTTAATATCGGGTGCTTGATGCAGTTCGACGGTGGTACGATCAAATTGAACGATAATAATGCCAACACTTCGATGCAATTAATGTCGCCAACAGTAAGAATTGCTGCTGAACTCATTCGCGACGAAGCCACCGTCAGAATCAACTTGTCAACAACAAAGAACGAGGTCTTCCCCAAGGCCGTTACTGAAATCAAGCAGCTGATTGCGACTATAATGGAATACGCATCAACTTCTGCTGCTAATTCGGCTCAGTCTTCAAGAAGGTCATCGCTGGTTAGTTCTAATTCTGGAAACGCCGCGTACCATCAGTTCCTGCCTTCGAAGAACGCTGCACCAGCTCTAGTTCCACGCACTTCTTCGCAGGACAATATCAAGAGACTCAGTGTGCCAACGGACCCTCTGTCGTCAATCTCAGCAGGTGGAAACCCGATTCAAGGGTACCAGAAACTGAAGTTCGCCGTGCATATCCATTTCGGTACTCAGGAGCTGTACCTCAGCTGCTTCCCGTACGGTAAAGTCGGCGCACTTCTGTCTACTGGCGGATTCGACGTCATGCTGAGCGGTGGGAAATCGTTCAGCATTGTTGCGAAATTACGAGAAATCAAGATCTCGCTTCAGCATGTGCATTCCCGTGAAATCAGTTCAATGGTGTCGGTGGAAAGAGTTACTATGTGGAGCTCGTTCAAGGCCCAGAAACCAATCCGGTTCGGAATGCGCGTGTTGAACCCTAGAGTTACGGCACATTTGGGCAAATTGTACGAGATCCGTATGTTCTTCGATGTATGGAACGTCTACGACCCCTCAACGTCAAAAGAAACACCGTATGCTGCTCCTGCTATGGCTGCTAATGGCGTCTTTACTGATATCAACGACGACCTGGGCAATGAAGACGGCAGCAGTACAGCCACAGTGACAAACGTTACAAAGTTCTTGGCTAATATCCATTTAACCGGTTTAGAAATCAATGTCGTGCTCGGGCCGTCAATTGGCGACGCGAAGCTCGTAATTACTCATTTGTGGGCAGTTGTTTTCCAAGACAATCTAGGAAAAACGTTCAATTCTAAGATCGACAAGATCCAAGCAACATTCGAGGGCAGACTTGGCGGACACATCACACTTGAAAGCGTTGAAGCGACGCTCGCACGCTCGACTCAGGGACTCTCTCATTACAGTCTTCACTGCGATTTCTTCGGGTCTTACCTCTCGCTCGATTTCCATACATTCCTTGCATCAGCGGTCCAGTCCTTCTACTTCGTTCTTACTACTCAAGACGTTGTTACTGAAAGCGACGAGCGGGTGCATGTGGCTGCTAAGTGCCAGTCCATCAACATCGCCGTTACTGAGCTCGTGGGCGTCCACATTCTCGAGATCGCATCGTTGTTTAAACGGTTGAGAAAACAGGTCGCAAGCGCTGCTTCGTTTATTGCATTAAAAGACTCTAAGTCTGAAGGAATTGTCGATTCCAACTTGATGGGCAACCGGAAATCCAAGCATTCGAAGAACGAGCTTTCTTCTTGCAGAGTTGTTCAGCACTTGAGACTGGGAGAAGTGTTAGTGCATGCCTTCCCTACCGATTTGGGCAATACTAGTGCTTTGAAACTGTACATTGCCGGCATCGAACTGCATTACGACGACTCTAAGAAGAATAAAATGCTAGACGCATCTTTGGATCTCGGCTTGGACGAGTGTTTGGTGTGCATGGTGCACATGAAACACAACCCGTATGCCGCGTCTGACAGTTTGAGTGCAGAGAAGAAGACAATATTCGACTACAGAAAGTACCTTGAGTTCCTGCTTCATACTGGATCTGGCGGCACAATCGCCAATTTGCCAGAACTCGCTCTGTCTATGGATACACACGAACCTCTAGACCTGAAAGACCACGAGACGCCAATCAAGTATACATTCAGCAACCAGTTCCATGGCTCGATCGAGGTCGGGTGGAATCTGGGAAGCGTCAGTTTCATTAAAGATATGCTGAAAACACACAAGGATGCATTGAAAACGCGTGAGGCTGTTGATATTTCTACTGACGAAGACCATTCTTCTTCGTCGTCGCCTACTGCCAGTACTGAGACCAAGGAACTGATTCTCAAAAAGACAGTCGCGCCTGAAGTCGATTCTAAGAAGGGCCCGAAGTCTCCTTCTGACCCAATGGTGATGTTCGGAAGACGGTATGTTGCATCAACGCCTGCAATCATCATGATCCCTCAATTGCGGGATCTCGGAGACGCGACGCCGCCAATTGAATGGCTTGGCGTCAATAGAGAACGCTTGCCGTTGTTTGTCCACGCTATTATCATGCACAAACTGCAGGATATTGCCGACGCTTTAGAAAGTCTGTAAACACCACTCTACGTACGTCATATTTATTACTTTTATTACTTCTATTACTTTTGTTGAATTCACAACATGCCACAAATCGTGCCACAAATTAGAGTAAGTAGTAGCGACGTTATATGGCTATTTAAACCACAAACGCGTAAACCACATTTTTTTACGTGACTTGGTTAAATGAAATTTGAATTACTTGCAGGAGTTCAAAATATTAGTTGTTTTTGTTTTTTCTTAAGTTCCCCACTGTAAAGAGCATGAAGGTCAAATATATAACATATCACAATGATATAATTAGCTTATTTCAGAGAGACCATACGGGAAAGGGGCAAGTTACCGTTAGCGACTCTGCGGGCGACGGGCTTGTATGTGATGGAGAACTCGCCGAGGTAACGACCGAGCATCTCGGGACGGACGTCAACAACGTTGAAGACCTTACCGTTGTAAACAGCGACGACGGAGCCGATCATCTCAGGGACGATCAAACAGTTGCGGAGATGAGTCTTGACAACAGCGGGCTTCTCACCCTTGGCCTCGACCTTCTTCTTCTGGAGCTTGGCAAGGAACTTCTCGTGGCTCTTGGGGAGGCCACGGGCGAGCTTTCTCTGGCCTCTGGAGCCGAGGAGATGCTTGAACTCCTCGGTGGTCATGTTAGAGAGGGTCTCGGCGTCGACGCCACGGAAGTTGACCTTGCTAGTGCTCTTTCTCTTGCGGATCTGAGTGTCAGCCATGGTTGATGCAAGCTATTCTAGGGTCTGGATGAGCTAAGGGAAGACGAGGACTAGAAAATGTCAGAGTGCTCAAAAATGTACACGTGACTATGGTCTGCGCCCTAGTGTAGTATGTAATCAACTGATTCTCTGATCGGTCGTGATGTGTCGTGATGTGTCATGATGTGTTATATATTACTGTGTATAGGGTTCATGTTAATTATCAGGGTACGGCAGTCCAAGCGCGACCAAATCAAATAATAGCTGAACAGTGAACAGTGAACAGTGAATAGTGAAGAGAAGAATGAATAGTACAAATGATAAACAGCATTGCATTGCATTGCATTGTAGTATAGCGTGTGTAGACAATTGATGAATGTTCATGATTTATGGTATTTAACAAAATTATAAAGGCACGAACTACTCGGCTTCGAAGATCGCGTACGCGTTTATGAGAATTGTTTCGACTACACGGCTTTGAACAGCCATTTCGCCGACGTTCTGGTAGTCTGTGTCCATAAGTGCGGGTCCCCACACGATGCCGAGGTTCGAGACCGACATTTTGTTAATAGACTCGCGTTCCTGGACTCTGTACAAATGGAAGACGAGGTAGCGCAAGGTCGTGTAGTTAGGGTCTGGCAGTTTGTTGATGATCGCGTGGATTGAGTCTCTGCGCTGGATATCGTTCGGGATGTTCGCAGCCGCAATGAACTCGCGGTGGTACCTTCTAGTCAACAACGGGTCCGGCAAAGCCATGAAGTACTGTTTCAAAGCCGACGCGACGCTGTGGATATCGTTGACGCCGTTATTCGGTCTCAGCAAATCAATTGCCAAGGCGTCGATATCGAACTCGCGCCGGATCTCGGCGACTTGTGCGCTGTTCCCGCTAGCGCGGTAGATCCCCTCTACTTCTAGCCCGAAATTATCAATTGCCTGCACACACTGGTACACGACGCGGGGCACAGTCCCCTCTTCGTAATCAAGCAGATCCTCTAACGGTGTTCCGTAAACGGCAAGGCCGTGGATACTAGGGTCGTATGCATTAGCGCTGGGTTGCTGCGACTTGTCGGGCGCGCGCACACAGACGCTGGGCGTGTTCGTGATAGTGACTGTTGGTGTCAAATCTTGTTGAGACGTGTTTTCTGGTATGGGGGTGGCCGTGCTTACACTCGACGAGCTCGCCGAAGTGAGATTAGGCGCAGAAATAGGGTTAGACCCTGCAGCTGCGCCTGTCGCTAACCCTGCAGCCGCACCCGTCAGCCCTGCAGAGGGAGTTGGACCGGCTGTGTTCATACTACTGATGTTAGAATTGCCCTGGTTCATCCCATTGGCAGCATTAATACCATTAGCATTAGCACCACTGGCATTAGCACCGTTGGCGGCATTGGCGGCATTGGCGGCATAAGTGCTGGACAACACAGGCCCTGTTTTCGCCGTCCCACTAGAAACAAAGAGGCTTGGTTTCGGCACAATTGCCGCGCCAGTAAACGACTGAGGCTGTGAATGCGTTGACGAGAGCGAATTGATTCCTCCGCCGCCACCACCGCCGATCGCTGAAGGCCCAGCGCCCGGAATCGATCCGTTGTTGCCGCTAGAACTGTTGTTAGAAGACGAGGTGGTTCTAGGCTGACCAGGGCCGACTCCGCCGCCTAAAGTAGGGTGTTTCCTGAACACCACGGCTGCGCGGTTCAGAGCCTGGCGCTGTCGTGGGATCGTGTACACGTAGTTATAGAAATCGAGCTCGCTGTCGATTTTGCCTGCCATTTCCTTGACGGTCAAGTTCGCTGTCGGCGAGTGTTTCGGTTTGATCGGCGCAATGACGAACCCGCGGTTCAGCTGCAGCGTCTCAATAAGGTTCGCGAACAGCATTACCTGCAGACTCAAGGCGTTGTCGCACTCGAGCGCGAGCGCTTGTAACTTCCGCACGTCCTCGACCCGCAGTTTCTCGACGAGCTCGCGGCGAGTGCGTTGACACACATCGACTTTCTGCTGGTAGTCGACCTCGGAAATAGTCATGCGTCTATGAAGTTCCTCTTCGCTGCGGCCTTTGAACCCAAGCTTGTTTTTGCTAGGATCGCTCGTCCGCACCTTCTCGAGCTCTTCGCACGCGCTGTCGTACTTCGCTTTCGCCTTCTCGCACTCGCGCTCAGCGTCTACCAGACTCTTCTCGTGCCGTAATGCCGTTTCCTTGCTGGCTTTGCGTTTCCTGTCCATTGTGCGCACGAGATCAAGAAGCTCGTCGTGGATCCGGTGCATCGCGTCGATGAACGTGTTCCCGGCATCGCCGTACCTGTCGGTCGATTTCAGGATGTTCAGGATCTGTGTTTGGAACGAGCCTTTTTTGACGTCAGGTCTTTTGAAAGTGTCGGTAACTGTGCGCGCCGTTTTCTTAAGGTGCACGCTGTACTCGGTCTCAATGCTCGCCATCTTCTTTATATACGCGGCAAACTCGCGCACCGTGTGCACGCTTTGTTTGACGCGCGCAAGCAGACAGTCAACGCCGACGTCGCTGAGCAGAATCTCTTTCATTTTGGGGTCGTTCAAAAGATGCTGTGAACTGTCGGGCTGGGTCGCCGGCGTTTGGTCGTCGGCAGAGCCCGGCACTGGCGCGTCGTTGACGGTATTTGTTATCTCGCCCATTTTGAGCGTATTCGATGAGTTCAATGGTATTCTAAGGGGGTGTGCGGCTAGCGCGGGAATGCGGTTTACTGCGCAAATAAAGGGATTTAACTAGTCGCTTGGTTTGTGGCCGGCTGAATCGCTAAGCAAAGTTAAGAGCTAGCTTGTCCTGGTTTTCAAGATCTGTTCAGTAGCTGTCTGTGTTTTCAAATGCAAGTATGCGGCAACTGCTGCTGCTAAGTCCACTTTTAATGCTCTTTTCCAAGAACAAGAACAACACACTGTATGCTTACTAATTGACGCGTAAGTAATTACCTTGATTCAACAAACTTGCTAATAAGCAGCTAAATAGTGGCATGAGAAAACGCCAGGCACAGATCTCCTGATTAGATTGCGATCACGTAGATGCAATTGCGTGTTCGTGGGTAGGAATTTAAGTGCGGGTGTGAATATATAGGTATATGTTGAGGTATAGCTGAGGCATATTTTAAGGTACATGTTTGGTTACATGTTTAGTTACATGTTTGCGTATGTTTGCGTATGTTTATGTACATGTTCGTGCGTCTTTGGTTGAATGCTCCATGTCAGTAGTACATGCGAACGGCGTTGTTGTGCGCGGCCGTTGAATAGATGCGACCCAAAGAATTAGGCGGTTATAGTACTACCCTAGCCTCTGCCTTGCCCAAAGTCTATCAGTGCCTCAGTTCAGTTAAACTGGAGACTAAAACACTGGTTATAGAAGGACTGAATCCGTGTTTCGCTTCTTCCTGCTTCTGAATTGGTATTTGGATTCAGTATGCTTAGAACAGTATACCTACCTTGCTTCGAAAATATAGAATGTCGGGCCCTTCAAGAATATACCAGGAGTACACCCAAATATACCCGAATATAGACGTTGAATCGCCGGTTCAGATCAATCTTGTGGCTCCCAAACTGCCGGATTTCGAGCTGGATGTGGAATTAGGTCCTATCGAAGTCAGGGAACCCGAAAAACCGCTAACTAATGAACAGGACAGTTTGGTGTCAATAACCACTGAAAAGACCAATTCAACAGTGCAAACAAGTACTCAAGAGCAAGACAATAGTCAAAATAATACCGAGACGCTACAATCGGCTGAAAACGATGCTGAAAACGATGCTGAAAACGATGCTGAATCTAGCAAAACATCTTCATACCAAAAACAGCATAAAGACACTGAGATTCTTCCTCAACCTATTATATTTCCGCTGGATTTCCAGTTTCCTAAGCATCTCCCGTTCAAAATGAATGAGAATGTACCTCTTGTTGTCGATCCAGGCACTCTGCACTACTCGTACTTCGACCATCTTCTTGACAATAACGGGGTCATCCATTTAGAGCGCGAACTGAGAAAGTTCAAGTCGGAGTATACCGACTACGACGCCAGCGAATGTGATCTTAAGTATATCAAGAAACTGAACAATCTGAGCAACGAAACTGAAGTCACAATCGACGATTTCGAGGTCGTGATGAGTTTACTGAGCCATTGCGCTTCGATTATCGAGTTCGCGGTTGCAGTTACTCGGTTTATTAACAGACGTGCTCTTCCTGGACTTGGAAATGCAGAAAAGAGCCCTGCAAAGCAACAGCCTACACCAATAGAGTCTACTAATATTCCACTTGAATCCAATTCAGCGCTGAACAACAGCTCTAATGGCTCTAATAGCTCTAATAGCGGGTGTGAAGGTTGTGGGGAGTTAATAAATAACCCCGAAATCAAGCTACGAGTCGACCCGTGCGAGATCTGCGGTTTGAGTACCAGCAGCTCGGCAAACCAGCTTCTGTTCTGTGCATCGTGTGATATAACTGTACATGAAGACTGTTACGGGATAATCGGCGTTCCTGACCGGTCGTGGCTGTGTAAACCGTGCCGGTTAAAAGCCAAAAGGATTGCATCAGCAAACAAGGTCGCGTGTTTTCTGTGCGGGTGGACCCATGGCGCTTTTAAACAGTTCGATACTGGCCAATGGGTGCATTTGCAGTGTGCATTATGGATGCCGCGCGTCGAGGTCCCTGAGAATTCGCCGACTTTAGAGCCTGTGACAGGTCTGCATTTAGTGGACAAGGAACGGTACGCTTTGAAATGCTCGATTTGTAAACTGCAAAGGGGCGCGTGCATCCAGTGCTCGGTGAAATCTTGCTGTACTGCTTTTCATCCTTACTGCGCGCATGTTCTGGGCCTCTCAATGAGCTCTTTTGATGGGGATATTTATACGATCCTGGAAAAGCAGCAGATGCTGACTGCGCGGTGTTTCCGGCACTCTAAGGCCATGAAAAAGGGGAAAGGGTCGTTGATTGATCCGCCTACTGCTCGTAAACGGCTTCTCATTCTCAATAACTCTGATGAAACGGGCAATGAACCAAGGTACCCTTGCTGGCGGAGCCAAAGAGGCGTTTTCTACCTCCCAAAAACGGCTTTAGATGCTGTTGAGAATGTTTTGCCTTCTTTTTTGAATCATCCGTGGCCGAAACCCGTTTTCGAGAGCTGCTGTAAATACTGGTTCAAGGTAATGAACGAGTCCGGCACGATGTTCAGCAGGAAAAGGGTTTACGCACTGGAAATTGCTGAGCAAACAGTGATTCGTGAAGCCATGCAGCCAGGCGGCTCTCGGTCTTTGCAACGGCCGAAAATTGTTTAACTATTTGCAACCTATTTATAGACTGTTTACAAACTATTCCTGCTCTTTTCTTATGAATTAGACGGCAATCAGTGGCAGTTCCTTGTATGGGCACGGGTACGGTGTTAGTACGGTACGGGTTATGCAGACACTTACCCTGCAGTTAAATTTCATTTAAATTACTTCTCAAAATCGACTAGATTCAAATGTCATTAGACGGTACTTATGGTATCAATTATGTGTACACGCAATGCGCGCTTTATTTTGTCCGCCCTGATCGCTCAAGCGTCTCGTCTATCAGCATATATGCGGGCTTATACCCATCCGACGTCTTGAGTGCAGGGTTAGGGACTGTTTTATCCATACTGCCGAGCGAGGTGTAGCCCTTGTCGTACAACGAGCAGTACGGGATCTTACAAAAGAGGAGGAACTGCCATACCTCGTGGTATGACCAGTCCAGGACCGGCTGAACACGCACAAACTCAGGCCAGCCATGGTCAGTGGGTTGGATGTATTCCAGGGCCGATGCATACGGATCCTGGCGTCTGATGCCTACAAACACGGCTTTCTTCTCTTTATGAATAGCAAGGTACTCTTCAAACCCTTGTTTCATGCCGACTTTCTTCACTGTCAAGTCGAGATGGAAAGTGTTAGTGCAGTCAGCGACGAACTCGTCGAGTTCAGGGAACGAGCGCTCGTTGCGGACATAGACTACGGGCGGCGCCGTTTCTAGCACGTACAGCACGATAACGAACATGACCATACAGTCTTTGCCGCCATTGAACGACATAGCGAGCTCATCGCGCGGGAACTGCTTCGCGGCCTGCCTCACAATATCGATGCTGTGTTTAAGTTTCTCCTGTGTCGATTTGTGGATCTCTGACGACGTCAGGAACCTATCAATGTCGGATTTGGCTTCTTTGACAAGAGCCTCCATTTACAGCGTGAACAAAAGAGATCAAGGCTTCAATTTTTGTGTTTCTTCTGTTTTTTCCTTCAGCTAGATACCAGCAAACGGATACACGGCCTGTTTAAACTGCAATAAACAAGGATTCTTATCCCTTTTTTTCCCACTACCAAATCCCCAGATATGGTGTGTTTATGTAATCAAAGACAGGTGTCGAGACTACTACTACTACTCTACTGCCTGATATGGTGATAGAGAACAAGGGAAGCGCGTTTTTGAGATGTGACCGGATCGGAAGGTGTAATATACTGGTTTTAGAGTTTTGTTTAAATAGAATTAAACGTATATGTAAAGGAGTAGCCGGCCTAGTCCTAATGCGCCTCTCAATAACCAACTACCCAAGTCTTTTTAATAATTACAATCATTCCAATTAATACCCCGAATCGCGATCTCAATGAGTGCTCGCGATACTCATGGCCGTTCTTATCAGTATCGTAATAACTTACCCTGCATAATTTTGTCTACTTCTTCTTCTTATTCTTACTTTGACCGTTTATTGCATTTGGCTTGGCTTACACTTTATTTCTCTAACCCAATTTAAAAGCAGAAAACAGTCCAGTATCAGAGAATGTATTCAATTCAGTGCAATCAACAAATTTGTTCTCCCATAAAGTTCCCAATTCCATTTGATTGGTTTATTTAGTTTGGTTTTCTATAGGTTTTTCTATAGGTTTTTCTCGGCATTCTCAGCTATTTCCGGCATTCTCAGTTCCTCGTATCCCTTGACCACCCAGAAATCCAGTTTCCAGCCTGAAACTAACGTTAAATCCGTTTGTTATAAAGCAACACCCTCCTTGCTCACATGAAATGCTTCTCTGATCCAGCCGTCTTGACAAGAACATGATCTTTTTAGCCACTCTGTGGTGCTTCGCATGCCCGCTTGCCGCGCTTCCTATTCAGATCATGTGTACTCCCCAAGACACCGAGGCTATGGTTCAGAGTATTCAGAGATTCAACTACGACTTGCACGTGTACGCGTCGTACGGCAAGCTGCGGTATAACCCGATGTGGTATAAACAAAGCGCCGAGATGCTGATGTCTACGTACAAAGGTCTGCACGAGCAGCAGCAGGAGATGAACCAGCAGCTGGATAGATGCCTTCCGGAACTGACTCCGCAATTGACCGAGTCGTTGCTGCAAATGCTGGTCACGTACGCTTCCGAAGTGAACGCGATCAGAAGAGTCGGAGAAGCCATTGAACAAGCGCCCGCAATGCCGACTGCGAACCCCGCATATTACGGCGGAGGAGGGAATAAACCGCCTGCGTACGGTTCTCGTCCTAACGGCGTTTCTGTTGACCCTCCTAGAAACCCTGCTGGTGGTCAAGCTCCTGCTCCTAACCAGGGCCAGGCTCCTCCTGATAATCAAGGTCAGGCTCCCCCTAATAATCAAGGACAAGGCTCTCCTGCTGGTCAAGGTCAGGCTCCTGCTCCCGATGGCCAAGGTCAAGGCCAGTCTCCTAATAACCAGGGTGGTCAGGGTTCCACTTCCGACACTCCGGGTGGCCAAGGTCAGGCTCCTGATCAAGCAAACCAGGGCAATCAAGGACAAGCAAACCAGGGACAAGCAAACCAGGGACAAGCAAACCAGGGACAAGCAAACCAGGGAAGTCAAGGATCTACCCCGAACCAGGGATCTCCTGATCAAGGATCCACTCCTAACCAGGGAACTCCCAGCCAAGGAACCCCTGACCAAGGCAACCAAGGAAGCGCTCCTAGTCAAGGAAGTGCACCTTCCCAAGGTAGCCAAGGCAACCCTCCTTCCCCTTCTGATCAAGGCAGTCAGGGAAGCCAGGGAAGCCAGCCCAACCAAGGACCCGCGAATCCCGATCCTGCTGCTCCTACAGGTTTGAACAACTCTGCGCCCGCTGTAGAGTTTGCCGAGGTCCCTGCACCGACCTCGCGGAACGTGACGAACGACGTGTACAAACTCGCTGCTAGCGGCGCTGGCGGATTCGGCGATTTCTCGAGCTCAGAGGACAGCAGTGCACCTCCTTCTGATAGTCCGAGCGGCTCTTCTGGCTCCTCTGGATCTGCAGGTTCCTCGGGTTCTTCGGGTTCCTCGGGTTCTCCCAGTCATGGCACCGGCTCTGGTTCTGACTCTGGAGCGAAGCACGGGAAGAGCGGGAACATTATTTCGCAGACCCTGGACACGACGAAAGGCCTGATCAACGGGTCTCTGCATTTCATTGGACGTATTTTCCATCATAACTCTGTTCAGAACAACAGCGCGCTGGCGCTCACTATGAACAAAGTCCAGAGAGTATACGGCGTGTCCGTGTAGCTTTTGTTCGACAGGAACAGCCTGTTAAGAGATAAATAGATCTTTAATCGGTAATATGTAACGAATCATGCAATTAGATCAGTCGAACTCTGTAAGGTCAATAACCTCGTCGTCAACTGGTGGAGGTGGAGCCCGCACTGCTTGCGGCTGAACTGGCTGAACTGGCTGAACTGGCTGAACTGGCTGAATTAGGGCTGGCAGTGCTGGCAGTGCTGGTAGTGCTGGTGGTGCTGGCTGCACTGATTGAGGAGGCTGTGCTGCTGCTCGTGCTGCTGCCTGGGCTGCTGCTCGTTGGTCTTGCTCAGAGGGTGGAGGAAAAAGCGTGTTTTCAGCAGACTGGAACGCCTGCCATTGAGAACTGATTTCAGTCTCGGTATTAGCCCGGCGGGCGGGAGGTGCACACGTAGGCACAGGCGCAGGCGCGCTTAGCGAAGTGTCTGATTCAGAAGAGAGGAGATCGAGAGTGTCAGTAGGGCTGTTCGCCGTGGTTTCAGTGGTCTCAGTGGTAGCTGTTGTAGTACCGGCTGCAGCAGTGTTAGAAGGAGCTACGGGGGGAGTATTAGCAGTAGGCGGTGTCGTTGCTGGCGGAGTTACTGTTGCTGTTGCTGCTGAACCTGCTGTTGAACCTGTTGTTGAACCTGCTGCTGAACCTGCTGCTGAACCTGCTGCTGAACCTGGACTGATATTCGCCAAAGGTTGAGCTGGCAACCCCGTATTAACGGGTGTAGGGGTTGTAGACGCTGAAGGCTCGGTTGCTGGGGTAGACGCTGCCGTCGCCGGGGTAGACGCTGCAGTTGTCGACGACGAGGCGAGCGCGTTATTAAGTTCCGTCTGGATCTCGTCGTCTGAGTCAGAGAGCAGGTCTACGACCTCGATCTCCTGCTTGACTTTCGCTTTGCTTCTTACATTCTCGTCCTCGCTGCTCCCCTCGTCCTCGCTCTCGATTGAATGGACGGCCCAATTGCCGTCCGGTTTTATGATCACGCTGTCCACATTGTCGTTGGCCTGGCTCAGAATCTCGCTGAAAAACTCGTCTACTGCGAGCGATTCCCACGTTATTGATAAATTACAGATCGGGCATTTCCACGTCTCGGCCTGCGCCTGCAACATGATAAAAGATTCAGCGTCAAAACACCCGATATGTTTACACTGCCGAGTCCTAACGGCTGTGGTTATTCTCGACATCGTCACCTTGTCTCGCAGACTATAAACAGCGTCCGAACTAACAATCTCGTCGTCTTCTAATGCGGCCTGGACGGCCATTCTTCGCGTGATATCGGCGCTAATAGGCGGCCGCGCCTTCAATTCGGCGAGCAGCTGGTCCTGAGAGACCATTTTAGCGCGAAAAACTACAAACACAAAAGAGCTTTTGCGTTCTTCCATGTTCTGGTCAGTTAGATGTCCGACTATACGCAGTTTGAACGGCGGCCTCCCATTCAGCTGCTGCGTCAAATCAACAGGGCGCGTGCTGCCGCGGCATCCCCTTACTCCGCGAGTGTTAGCAGTGATTTTCTGCCCGTTTAGCACTACGTCAGTATAAAAGGGGAACGAAATCGGGTACGAGTTATCAGGCAGCGGCTGGCTGTGCAGATCTAAACACAGAAGCAGGATTCTATCGTTCTTGTCCTGTAAACTGTCGGTCTGGACACTGAACCGCACCTCGCCAGTGAGCCGAGAGCTCCTATCAATTCGCGTAACTGCTGTTGGGGCACAAACTTGTGAAATCAGGCGGTAAAAAGGGCTCGGTCGGAATTGCAGAACGCGTTTCGCTAGTGGGTTTACTGCAGGAACGGCGTTCATATTAAACGACGTGCGGTTAATGCTCGCAGACAGAGGCGTCGAATTGACGTTGCTGCTGCTGCTGTTGCCGCCGCCATTGCTGCTTTCAGGGCCGTAAACCGAGCCGAATTCAGGACTATTTGAACTGATATCCTGGCTTGGTTCAGGCGGAGGCTGCCATTCCTCTCGCAAGGTCTGCGGAAGGCTTCTATAAAAAACGTTGATCAGCCTGTCAAACCGCAGCCATTCCTTGTTTCGGTGCAAAATATGCGCTAGCGAGGCAATGCGCGCTATTTTCTCGCCTTTTAAACCGCCAGACGTCATATTAAGCCGCCGTAGCACGGTGTTGAGGTTCGACACTAGCACCCGGCGGTCGCGCAGAAATTTCACTAAATAGGCCAGATCCTTGCCTCTTTTCAAATTGTCATCGAGCGGGTTGACTTCAGTGGCTCTTTGCTGTGTCAAGAAGTTCGTGAACCGTTCAATTGGGTCCTGTTGTGCCGGTTGCGGCGCTGGCAACGCTGGCGACGCTGGCGACGGCGGGATATGACCATGAGGTTGAGGTTGGAAGTTTACATTTGGTCCGTTCGGCCCGTTTGGACCGTTTGGACCGTTTGGTGCGGCTGGTCCGTTTGGTGTGGTTGATGCGGGCGGCCTGTTTGGCCCATTTGTCCCATTTGATGCGTTTGGACCGTTCAGAGCGTTTGGCCTGGCTGCGGTTGATGCGTTTGGAGGGTTGGCGTTGGCTGGAGATGGGGGATTAGCTGTACTGGCCGAATTAACCGTATTTGGACCGTTTAAACGGATGTTTCCGGGGGCGTTCGAGTGCACAGACTGCATTATTTGCCCGAACGCAGACCGCGAGTCCATAGGCTGAGTCATTGGGTCTCCAGGCCGGTTTGAGCGGTTTAAACCTTGTGGATTAGCGCCTTGCTGGAAATGAGGGAACCCAGGGCCAAGAGGCAACGCGTTATTAGGGAATACCGGGTTCGGCATCCATGGAGCAGCCGGGAACTGGAGCTGTTGGTACATTTGCGGTGGGCCTGGCGCGGGGCCTTGTGGAGGGCCTTGAGGTGGGCCTTGTGGAGGGCCTTGTGGCTGCGGAGCGGTGTTAGTATTAGGCGGGCCGCTATTCCTGTCAAAATTGAACCGGTTGTTCTCTTCCGGCCTCCTTGGTTCGTTCAAATTCGGCGCGTTGACTGTAAAGTTATTATTCCGCGCAAACGCAGGCCTTTGCGGGACAGGAGGGAGAGAAGGGATTGTTCGTTCAGGCGGGCTGAACGCGTTGACGCCGTATTCCCGCAGCATCTGATGTACTGCTGGCGGTATCGGCACCCTCGAAGGTTCTTGCTCCTTAGTAGGCGCCATTTGAACGCATGCCACAATATTACTCCATTTCGATTATGTAATCGGTATACAGTGTGTGCGCGCGCGCTGACCGATGACCGATGTCCAGCCTTGAAACGATCGCTAACTCTCGTGTTTTGGCAATTACGTCGTATTCTAAATAAAGAGAGAGGTCTAGACGTTCAGTGAAGAATTGGTAGAGTTATAACGATATATTGCGCATATACTTCTGCCCAATTATGGCTTATTTCGCTGAGACGGATTGTGTCAATGCAGTGAGTACTGTCGGTATTAAGTGGTCACTGGTTGAATGCCATTATTATTGTCCTGCCTAGCTTTATACTTAGCAGTGTGTTAGCAGTGTGCTTTGTGTGAGTAAGTAGTGTTCAGTGCTGTGGGTGCTGTGTGTTGTAAGCATGACAAGCTTGAGGATCATTACATGGTACGTGATTAGATCCTACCTCTGTCGGTGACTCCTCCCAGCATTAATAATAACCACCCCGCACCTGTGCACACTAAATAGTCCCCGCACTAAGCATTAAACCACACTATGACGATCAAGATCGAAGACAAGAAAGCTGCTCAGGAATTCCTTGACAACCACGACACGTTTCTGTTCGACTGCGACGGCGTGTTATGGCGTGGAAGCGAGGCCATTCCTCACTCTACAGAGACATTGAAGCTCCTGCGCGCTCACGGCAAGCAGGTCATCTTCGTGACCAACAACAGCACAAAGAGCAGAAAACAGTACGTCAACAAGTTCAAGAAACTCGGCATTGACGCCGACTTCGAAGAGATTTTCGGCTCTGCCTACTCCTCCGCCGTCTACCTCGACCAATTAGGATCTTTCGACAAGAAGACCAAGAAGGTCTTGGTTATTGGCGAGGCCGGCCTCGAAGAAGAACTCCATGAAGCTGGGTTCACTACTGTTGGTGGTACCGACCCCGCTTTGAACCGCGAATGGAGCCCTGAGCTCGAGAACACCTATGCCACTCGCGACCCTTCAATCGGTGCTGTCGTCTGCGGCCTCGACTTGAAAATCAACTACCTCCGTCTCGCCTACGCTCAGGCTCATGCCCGTGATCCTAACGTCGTTTTCTTGGCCACTAACGTCGATTCCACCTTCCCTTCCGCTGACCGCGTTCTTCCTGGCGCTGGTACTGTTATCAAGGCCGTTTCGTACTGCTCGAACCGCGAGCCGGATGCCACCCTCGGCAAGCCGTCGAAACAGATGATGGACTGCATTAAGGCGAAATTCAACTTCGACCCTAAACGCACCGTCATGGTCGGCGACAGACTCAACACCGATATGAAGTTCGGTGCTAACAGCGGTCTCGATACCTTGTTTGTGCTTACCGGTATTGACAAGCTCGAGGACGCGCCTAAACAGGGCGTCAATCCCACTTACTGCGCTAGCAAACTGGGCGACGTGTACGAGCTGTTGCAGTAGTCTTGCTTTCTAAATATTCTAACATATTCTAACATATTCTAACATATCATTATTTTCTTTTGTTTTCTAGTTTTTATTACGCTTTATCGACGTTTTTCTACGTTTTTTCTACGCTTTAAATACACTGCTGTTTTCTTTGTTTACATGCGTAGTGGCATTATGCATATGGATATGCATGCGTAACGCCTAACGCAGAATTCTATTAATTATGGCCGTATCATGGAGAAATAATATCTGGCGTAGAAAACTGTACTAAAAGAAGAGGAATTAGCAGGAGAGAAAATAATGCACTACAGTTTGACTAAAACCAACGAAACCAATAAAAGCAGCAAAAAGTCTGTGATCATGCCGGATTCTATTTATACGCAGTTCAGTTTCTTCGTTTTCTGCCTCATGACGTATGCACTGAACCTGCTAGTTATAAATTTACTTGGGCAGATGCAAATAGGTCACGTGGCGATTACCTATCCTGGACTATATATTGACTTGTTTTTCCCAAGAAGTATTTTTCTTAAGGAGTTTTGTCTTCCTTAGCTGGACGGAAATCCGGCAGTCCGCGGGTGTCCGCGGGCTTGGAGACATTTTCTAAATCTCGAATGATGATAATACCATTTCTTCTTTTTTTATCTTATCCGATTATGGTGACAGTGAAGGCAGCCCCTCTTCGCAGAGACCAAGGGCCTACTTGCCAGTACTTTAGTGTCTGACCGAGCTTTAGAAAATGTTTCTTCCATTCCTCTCATTTCCATTTAGTAATTAGTAAGTATTCGCGATGATGAAAACATTATAAACATTCGCAGTTTCCACGGTAGTATGCGCTTGAACCCATTGAGCGTGCGGTGACCGTCGTATTCCTTCCTTGGATGTCTGATGCAGTACTAACACAACAGAAGTTTTTCGATAAATTTACAGCAGATGTTGGAGCTAACATGAGCTCTCCTGCATTCTACCCGTATGTAGGGACTAGACGTCTATATAAGGCCTAGCTATACTATGTACACTTTACCGACTTTACATTACGTAGTTTTGGTCTGACTCTAGATAAGCAGGACTCTAGGTCTCACAGCAGATTAGTTTGAAGTAACGAAGTAGATGTTAACTGTCGGAAAACACAAGCACTCAGGTAGTTGAAGCAGTCATGCTTTAAGGTACATGCAAACAGTTCTGAGCAGCAAAGATTCATGGTACAGAACCATTAGGTCGCTACAGTATAGCTATGAGCAGGATGATAGATATATGGAAACGGGAAGGAGACGCATTAGTTACTTGTGGATGCTGCATGATAATAAGAGGTTGACGCGCTAGTTATTTGTGGATACTGCATGACAATGAGAGTTCGATGCATTAGTTATTTGTGGATGCTAAATGATAGCATGAGGTTTAGATGTAAAGGTAGGTAGAGGTAGAGGTAGAGTAAAGATCGAATTTGTGGTTCCAGGGTACGGGCATGGCAAGACTAGTAGTGTTCCGGTCAGAAGAAGATGTTTTAGAGCTTCGGTCGTTGTTGTACGGGCAGGCGGAAGCGCAGATTCGGGGTCTGGCGAAATGCCGTGCTTACGAGGTGCGTGGACAGCTTCCTGCGAGCGTTCATACGACGTGTTTGCTAGTATCGGCTATTCTTGGCGACATTCCGACCTCGGATATGTACGCTATACGGCTGCAGTACAGCATGGCGATCATCCGGTTTGTTAACGAGACTTTGGACTCTGCGCAAACGGCGAAACAGGTTATTCCACTGCACGTTCTGGCCGATCAGTGTGGTCTTCCTAGCAGTTTTGTCGAGTTACGGCATGCAGCCACCCACGAGGATCTGCCGTCTGTTTATATTCTCAGGGATATGTGCAATCGCGCGCTCGACTGGCTGTACAACTCGTACTGGCAGCTGCAGACCAGTAATACCGAGATCGGGGAGTACGCGCCTAACAAAAGACGTAAAAGCGGCGAAAAGAACGCCGATCTAATCAATTCAAATTTAACTGAAACCGAATCCAGCAGTTTTGCTGACCCTAAAGCCGCGTTCAAGGAATGGCGCAGAATAAAGCGGCAGTCTAAAGAAACCGATTTGCCAGCCTCGATCGTGTCGGCGTTGCGCAACTTTCTAGATACTGACAGCAGCGATGTTCTAGACACTGTTTTCAATCGCAACGTCCTTATTCCAGCAGGAAAAACGCCGCTGACCGCTTCGGCTGCTAACGTGTTTGTGAAGCTGTGGATGCCGCTTTTCCAGGCATTGGGAAGAGATTTCTGCCAGAAGGTTGGCGAGCATACTGTTACAGAACTGAGCAAACGGCCGTGGCCAGCTGACAGTGCTAATACAGCCGAACAAAGGACGTTTCCGGTTCTGGAAGCCTGGGGCACTGCATTGGCCTATACTTTGCCCGAAACCAGCATCACAGCTTTAGAATCGGTTCCGAGGCCATGGAACGCGCGAATTCTAGCGTCTCGGGCGTGTGCTGTTCAGAGTGCTAGGCTAATGGCAGTGGCTAATGAGATGGCAGAGTATACTGGTCTTGAGCCTGATGAATTGAACGAGTTTAACGAGAAATCACAACTTATAACAGCAACTGCAAGCAACGAAAACACTGAAGAACACTATAAAGACCCTCTTAAGGCGTGGATGAAGGCGGCCAATTGGAAACCCGTGCCTATAGGTGTTTCTCCTTATTAGCTACCTCCCTATACCCTCTACCAATGTATACACCTATCCATACGTACTTACTACTTAGGTACGTAGCTATTAGTTAGGCATGCATTCATAGGTACGTACCTATTAGTTAGGCATGCGTTCTTAGGCACCACGTAGGTACGCACCTTACGTGGGTGTGCACATGCATGCGTGCAATAGTTAACAGCGGTGCCTAAATAGGTACAGTGAAATTACTAATCAGGCATGGCCGTGATGGATCCGCTCGACTACGCGGCTCCAACGCGTGTCGGAGCTTTAGTTCTTCCTGCTGGGACGTTAAAAGCTGCGCAGTTCGATAGGTACATCGGCGCCCTTCGTGCAAGCGCAGAAACGCACCTCCGCGAGTCTGACGCGCGCTCGAAGTCCGACGTCTACTTCGGCGGGCCTCTTGCCGGCCGGAAACTGAGCTACCGGTTTGCCACAAAACCGGTTTCTGAGGACCAGTACGAGTTCTTTGATTTAGAGCCCTGGCGCCGTCAGATGCTTGTAGTGGGCGTCATGCACTACTCGGAACTGGATCTCGAGAACGAGAGCTCGAAAAAGGGACAGGAACAGTTTATAAACGCGCTCCAAATCCTTAGATCCCAGTTTCCGAACTCTGTGGCTCATTGCTTGTTTGTATTTGGCGCTCCAGACACGTTTATTCCTGCGAAACACAGTTCTCCTACTAAACAGAGTAAAAAGGCGAGCGTTTCCACCCCGCTGCCGGAACATACCTTTTATATAACGAAATCCGACCCTGATTCGTTAGAACATGTTCTTCGCGCCGTTTCTGCCGAGCTTCTGTCGCATCTGCAAGCACAGTGGCTAGAACGACAGAAAAGCTCGTTCCACGGCCCGTTGAAAGCAGTTAGACGGATCAGCAACGCCGGAATGAACGAGGTCGAGCATGCGAAACTGCAGCAAGAAGGAAGAACGAGGAAACACCATGGCAGTTTGCTGCTGTTAACAGGGTGTGTTCCTGAAAGCGTTACTGAGTTCGCCGCTGCAGCAGCGGTTCTGAAATCGACTGACGACAGTTTATGGCTCGGATCAGCGCTGGACTCGTTGGCTTTGGCTCTGGTTGTTCAGAAACACCGCAGGAAACAGGTCAACCCTATTCCGCAGCCTGCAGTCGCGTGTGCATGGTCAGTAGCCTTGAAACAGATCAAACCCCGGAGTTTGAGTGTGGTTCCTGGACTCGGAACTAGTTCTAAACATTCGCGCACTCCAAGCATCGCGTCGCTGAGTATAAGCATTGACCAAACCGAGCAAACAAGCGCAAATTCCATTTCCACCTCCACTGGCGTGGCAATTGCTGCCACCGCTGAAGTTTCTGATGCGAGCTCTAATCATTCAAACCAAGCTAATCAAAGCGGGCACCACCATCAACGCCAGAACTCGCACCAGCAGTACCAGCAGCACCAGCAGCAGCAGCCGGTATCGCGAAAACGGTCTTTACACCGGTCTAAACCGTTCACCGAGTCTACGCCGCTTGAAATTCTGCTAGAGTACCTTGTTCTAGCAGCGTTAGAAGAGATCGAGTCCGTGATCCAGCACGAACTGTCAGTAACGACTGTTTTCTTCGACACGGTTGTGCGGTACGTCAGTCTGCTTGTATGTTTCCGTAGAGCCGGGTTATGGACCGAAGCCGCGCTCTCGTCCGCCGTTGACGGCGAGGAACTGCCTGCAATCAACCTTGCCGAACAGGAAGTCTCAATTGCCGAGATCCAGAACTGGATTTCGCGGATCTATGCTGCTCGGTACGACGATTTGAGTCCAGGAAAACAGGTCTACTTTCTAGCCTCGATTTCCAGGCTCTACATCAAAGCCGGTCTGCGCCGGAAATGGGCGTTCACGTTCTCGCGCATTCTGTCGTTGCTGGCGGCGTCGCAGAATCCTACAAACCACGATTTCGATCTTGTAGAAGAGCTGCTGGACGTGTACAGCAACTGGCCGGCGCTGGAGGCGGCTAATTTGCGCACTTTAGTCGCCCTTGGCCAGAAAATACGCAATCCTCCAATGCAGACCGAGGCTGCGAGCCGGCTTCTGGCGATCGCGGATACGTGTAAAATCTCCGTCAAGCAGCAGCTGGCGCTGTACCATCTGATCAGAAGCTGTGGAGATATCGCTCAATGCTCCTTCTGGGACGACGACATTCTGCTGAGCGCTAGTTTAAAACCGACGCGGCTCGGCAGCGTGAAACCGAAGAAAGCAGCGACAAAAAGCGACGGGTCTCAAGTCGACGAGCCGTTTCTGTATAACCCATTCGACAACGGCGTTATCAAGACCGCTGATTGTGTAGAGGCCGGCGTTCCTACATCGTGCTCGGTGTTTGTGCGCAATCCGCTGGCGGTGGAGCTGGAGATATTCGAGCTTGTGTTAGTAGACGAGGACGGGTTAAACGTTTCTGAGGTTATTAAGGAGATCATTATTCCTGCACACTGTGCGCGGTTTAAAGTGAACCTAACTGTTGTCCCTAGAGAGTATACGCCAAACAAAGACGAGGTCAAAGACGAGGTCAAAGACGAGGTCAAAAATGAAGTCAAAAATGAAGTCAAAGAAGATGAGACTGGAGTCAAAAATGAAGATGCAAAGAAATCCGAAGAGAGTACTGGAGCAGGAGAAGGCAGAGGCGATTTAGAAGAAAGAGAAGCGAGGGAGAAGGAAGAGAGGGAGAAGAACAAACTGGTGATTGCAGGATGCTATATCCAGGCCAGTGGGTGCCAAGGCATTATCTACCCCCTGAAACCCGCTATCGAAGTAGACATTGTGCCTGCGCGCCCCGTTCTGGTGCTGCAGGAGCTGAGTCTGTATAAAGGCTGGACGATGCTCTTGCAAGGCGAGACGCGGAAGTTCACGCTGACTCTGTGGAACAGCTCGCCTAATAGAGAAAGCACGACTGTCAGGTTCAGTTTCCACGACTCTACAGTTGATGCTGTGAAGCAGGCCTCTTCGCGGCACGATCTTTCCAGAGTCGCTAATTACGAGTACGAGCACCACCTGCATAAAACGTTAGTATGCGAACTGCTTTCTGAACCGAAACCGATCCCGCCGCTGATGTCGCAGCAGTACGAGTTCAAACTGTACGGCAAGCGCGGCGTCACTAACGCAGCAATTCTTGTAGACTACGGACCCAGTGAAGACAGTTTACGCCGGCTGAAGATCCCGTTGCAGGTGACTGTTGGACACAGTATTGTTATTGAGAATGCTAATATTTTGCCTACATCGTGCTCATCGAAACTTCTGCTTATACTCGATCTGCAGAATATCTGGAGAGAGCAGTTAGAAGTCAGAGTCTGGTCGACTTCTTCGACTTCTTCGACTTCTGGGCATGAATCCGAGCAGGAACCGGCTCCTCAGTTTATCGACTCGAGCCACACTGGCAGGTTCGTAGTGCTTCTTCCTTGGAAACCAATGGAACTTTCTGAACTCGAGCAACCGATCCCGAGCTTGGCGCGGAAACAGTTCACAGTGGATACTAAAACCCCAATTGAGCATCTGCACGCATTCTGGTTAAAGGAGCGGCTTCTTAGCCAGATCCACGGCGAGTGGAAGACGAGAGACGGGCGTAGAGGCAACGTCAATTTACGGATGCTTCATTTGACCAGCAGAATGGCCGGGTTGCTGAAAGCAGGCGGGATCGAGGTTAAAATGGTCTGCGTTTCCGACAGTTTCAGCGTCGACACTCCTACTAAAATCAGAGTCCGCGTCACTAATAACTCTACTACCAATGCCGTTTCCGGTCTTCTGAAACTCGTTCCTGGAACCGCCGCTTCTGAGTTCATGCTGACGCTGGGACAGCCGCAGCAAATAGTGAAGATCGAGCCAGGCTTGAATGTAGAAACCGAGTTCGAGGTTCTGTTTCTGGCAAAGGGGAGCTACGAAATCGCGTCGATGCTGGAACTGCTTGCGCCAGCGAAAAAAGCAGTTTTCCAGACAGAGCAGTGTATATACCATATATCGTGACCCTATTAATGCACAATTGATGCACAATTAATGCAAAAGCAATGCAAAACCAATGCATTGAGTATTAGGGCGATGTAGAATGCAAAAGCAATGCAATGAATGACTAGCGCAATTTAGAACGATGTGTATAAACAAAGTTACAACAAGTAAAAGCAAAAGCAAGAGTAATAAGTGAAAGGAAAAGGAAAAACAAGAGAAAAAGCAAAAACAAAAGCAAAAGCAAAAGCAAAAGTAATGGTAAAGGTAAATATGGTAACATCAAGCGTAGAACGCGGCAATGACAAACGAGAGCAAGAACGAGACCTTGAAACTCGGGTCGTCTACCAAAATTTCCTGGTTCAAAGTGCGCGCGCCCCAGTTGTAAATAGCCCTGTTCAAAGGCTTGACGTCGATGAATCCAGCAAGAGCAAGGTACTCGGCGCCCATGAGCGTGCTCACGATCCAGAACACGAGCATGCTCGAAACGCGGCCGACAACGTACCCCGCAGCCATTCCTGTGAACGAGCCGAATGTGAGCTGGTGGTAGTCGAGTTTGCCGTTGAACCGCGAGCGGGGTTGAGAAGGAGCAATCATCGTTCGTGGAACAGCAACGTCGTTCAGAACCGGGCGCTGGAAACGCAATTGCGCCAACGAGAACGCGCTGATGCCGGAAACGACAAGCATGCTAGGAGAAATACGGGGAACGCGCGCTAAAAGACCGCTGAATCTGAACATCGGAAATGTGGCTCAAGTAGGGTTGCTAATCACCCAACATCAACAAACAAATCAATGTAATTAATGTAATTAATGGAATTAGTTAATGAAGTAAATAAACGCAGAGGTCATTTAGGAGGGTCCTTGGTTTTCTTCATTTCCGCTTGCAGGCGCGACTTGATGTAGTTCTCTTCTATTTGTATACACAGCCCCTTCAGCTCGTCCCACGCCTCTTCCTTGTACCATTCCGCGTCTCCCAGCAGCACGCTGCGGTCGGACTGGGCTTTGGTGGTTTCCACACTCGACTGGTTGGAAATATCGCCGCCGCTGTATGTGCTTATTCGCGTGATCTCGGAATCGACGCTAATACGGCTCGGACTGCATATTTCGCCGACCTCGAAAGTCGGCGGCGCGTCTAAACTGACAATCCCGATATTCAGGTTATCCAGTTTGTCTAAATCCACATCCAGGTTCTCGTACTTCCGTTGAAACGGGTTCTCGCCGGGTTCTAATTCCACGCTGTCGCGCATCGCTTTGTTCTGCGAGCGCAGTTTCGAGTCCTCGAATAACCCGTCAAAAGCCCTGCTTAATCCGAGATCCGATCGTGAATCCAAGGAGTCTGTAGTGTCTATGTCTCCAACATGTGCAACATGTGCAACATGTGCAACATCTCCTTCGTCCCTGATGTGACTAGCGTCACCGAAGTCCTCATTGTCACCATTGTTCTCATTGTCTTCATTATCACAATTGTAACCAACATCACTAACTAACGATCCAGAACTTGTGTCGTTACTAGCGTCTTTCGTTTGATTGGAAATAGTAGCATTACTGGCGTTCAAGTCTAAACAGATCTCGACGCCTGAATCGCGTTTCACGTTATGGGGATGCGTGTACGGCGCGTCAGACAACGCCAGCAAACTCGAGAACGAGATCTGTTGCTTCGCTTTCGACTCCTGGTCTAGCGGCGCGTCTTTGATCCCAAGTCTTTGCAGTTCGCGAGGGTTCAAGTTTTTGATACTGCGTTGCGCCATGGTTTGGAACTGTTTATACGCGGGAAGCGAGAGGTAAAGCTCCTCGTCGGACGCGCGGCGGAGAGCGGAGGCGTGGGTATACAGCCGCTGGTACTGCTGTAGAAGCTTTGCTCGTTTCTTAGTGCTCTTTTTAACGAAAAAGAGCCTGGCTAGTTTCTTGAACCACGACTTGTTCTTGTTCACTGGTTCCGGTGCCGGGAGGTTCTCGAAATCGAGTTCTACCTCTACAAACATCAGCAGCGTCGACAGCGCGCGGGAACTGTCGTCAAGGGGGATATGCGGAATAGGCCTGAACTGCGGCGAGACAAGCTGATTATACTGTTTTCCTACAAAGCAATGGTACGGCCAAGTCTCTGAAAGCACCGGGTTCCGTAACCACTGCTTGACAGTGCTGTTGAAGAGCAGCGTTTTCGCGGCGCGCAGTTTCTTGTGCAGCGCGATGTACCGCTCGAGGCTGTGGATGTACGTGTTGTACTCGTCCAGCGAAACTGTGCGTGCGTGGTCTCTCATGAACGGGCAGTGGCCGCATCATGCACGTTCTGTTGGGTATATGTACATGCAAGAAGCAGCTACTGCCGGTGGATGCGGTGGATGCGGCGGACTCGGTGGATAGACCGTATTGGGAATAATAAAGGAAGCGTATTTAAGAAGCTACGCAATTACATTGATTCAGTATCGCTTGACGAAGTAAACGGATCTGTACTGAGCGCGATCTATTAATACTGAATATTTTATACCTGGCAGTGCATGTAATGGAAGATGCATAGAAGCGCATGGGTACTTATTATCACTGCCGCGATTCTCGATCGAGTCTAGCAGCCTATTGTGCATAAGCATACAGATCAGTGTGGATGGATAAATGTGGATGAGATGGGGTGGAGACGCGTATGTGAATAAAGGGATTACGTAGAGTTTCCGAATCGGGAAATAGCCGAAACCTGTGTCCTAATCGGGTATATTTTCATCGGTATAGTAGGTATAATTTTCATCGGTATAGTAGGTATAATTATGATTGTATATCGCTAGTATATTTGTGATTGTATATGATGTATATTTATCACTGTATATCGTGGTATATTTATCATTTGGTGAGACGTTGCACAATAGGACTGGTTAACCGTACAGTGTCTAATATAAGAGGCTGGATAGCTGTATACTTCAGCTGTTTTTAATGCCAGTTCTAAAGTCTTATACTCAGGATAACTCTGGCAGGGTCTGATTGTGTGTGTTTATCATTGGCATACTATCGCAAGTAATATGCACGGTTATAGATGATCGAGCACTGACGTAAGGAACATGAAGTTCTGGTGGAGCAAGAAATCGAATACACCAGAACCAGACGCAGTAGAAACCAATGCCAAGCTGCTCGAGGAGACGCTGCCTCCGCCGGAACCGGTTGTAGACCAGCCGCGGCCGACGTTCACTAAAGTCATTAAATCAATTGGCGTTGACGACTTCAAGAACTTAAACCAGATCGCGTGTCTCCGCAACGCGCTCTTTTCCGGCCTTGGAATCGGTGTAATCACCGGCGGGATTCTGGCCGCGTCTATGCGGAACGGCCGCCGAGCCGTGAACTGGGGATTCGGCGCGTTTATAGCCGGGTCTGTGTTCTCATGGCAGCAGTGCCGTACCCGCATGCATCATAGCCGCATGCGGATCCGGATGGCTCAAGATGCATACAAAAACAAGAAACCCGGAGAAGACATTGCGGGGTCTGAAGGGGGTAAACGTGAATAGAACTGGCTACTTATATAGTTGACAATTATAGTTGACAATTTAGCATTTGACGGTGCGGTTTATATGTACATACTTAGTAATGGTCCGCTAGATCCACTAGATCCACTGGATCCACTAGACCCACTAGATCACTAGATCCACTAGATCCATTAAATGCAGGCAGATCAGGCATATCAAGTAGAAGGTAGAGGCAGTAGAAGCAGACAGGCAGGCAGTTCAGACAAGGTCAGATACAGACTAAATAGCATAGAATAACACGAAAGCAAACCGCAGAACAAAGCGATGTTTGAGTAACGCGTTGGAAGCCAGTAAGTTAGAAGCCATCAGCCCAGTAAGAATAAAAAAGAAAACAAAAAGCGAAGCTCAGAACTGAGCTGTAGAAGGGCGAAGTAGCTAGTCAGCGCTGCTCCCACTCCATCTGCTCCTCGGTCCAAATAGGTTCAGGCACAGGCTTGACAAACCGGCCCTCTCTCTGCCAATCAGAAACACGCTTAAGTCCGAGTTTAGTGAAAACAGAGTCTAAAGCCTCAACCAAATCGTCGCACAGTTTCTTGTTATGACCAGGGGTAGGCGTCACACGCAACCTCTCCTCGCCTTTAGCAACCGTGGGGAAGTTAATGGCTTGGACGTAGATCGAGTACTCGCGCAGAAGCAGATCGCTGGCCTGTTTCGCAAGCGCAGCATCACCAACAAACACAGGACAGATATGCGAGGGGTTAGGAATGACCGGAATGCCGCGCTTAGCAAGCTCGGACTTCAAGTACCGCACATTAGTCTGCTGCTCCTTCCTGTACTTGTTTGTAGAAGTGGTGACTTCAATGGCGGCGTTGGCAGCAGCCATGGCACTGGGGGGCAAAGAGGTCGTGAAAATGAAGCCAGGAGCGTAAGAACGGACCCAGTCAATGAAATCCTTGGATCCAGCGACGTATCCGCCAACCGATCCGTACGATTTGCCTAAAGTGCCAGTAATCACATCAACGCGGCTCATGACATCCTGGGCGCGGCCAACTCTACCAAGAGGAGCCTTGCCGTTAGTCGCGTGGTAGTCGAAATCGAGGTGCTCGGCGACGCCGGCGCCGTGAGGGCCGTACATCCCGACAGCATGCACTTCGTCTAAAAATGTGAGCGCGTTGTACTTCTTCGCAAGGTCGCAGATCGCCTCAATCGGCGCAATCGAGCCTGACATTGAGTAGACGGACTCGAAAGCGATGATCTTGGGCTGGGAAATGGGGTACTGTTTCAACTTGTTCTCCAAGTCCACTAAATCGTTGTGCTTCCAAATAACCTTCTCAGCACGCGAGTTCCTGATCCCCTGGATCATCGACGCGTGGTTCATCTCGTCGGAGAAGTAGACGAGGTCTTTAAACCTGCGCCCGAACAGCATAAGAACCGCGTCGTTAGCAACGAAACACGAACTGAACACTAACGCCGCGTCCTTCTTGTGCAGCTTCGCCGCGGTCTGCTCAATAGCAACCGCGTGGCGGTTATGGCCGGCGATATTACGCGTTCCGCCTGCACCGGCACCGTACTTGTCCAGCGCCTTGTGCGCGGCGTCCAGCACGGCGGGGTTGCTCGACATCCCGACGTAGTCGTTCGCGCACCACACAGTCACCTTCTCGTTCTCTTTCTGCATATGCGCGAGCGGGAACTCCTCAGCCAACCGGTTGATGTTGTTGAAGTAGCGGTAACTCTTGTCGCTGTGCTTCTTCTCGAGATCCTCGCGGTACTGCTGGTCGTACATACTGGTCTGCGCCTCAGAAGAGGCATTGGCAGTGCTGCCTTGGCTCGGCGTCGCATTGACAGTGCTCGTGGCAGTAGAGTAGCTCCGCGAAGAGCCCATGGCTTTGTGCATCACTGGACACGTCTGCGCAGCCGCGCCGAGCGCGTCACGCGCGGCCATACGGTTCAACACAGACGTCGTGGCAAGCTTGAGGAACGGGCATTTCCTGCCGATTCTTAACGCGTTCTCCATTGTTGGTTTTGGTGGAAGGCTATTTTTTTTTTTTTATAAGCTGAATTGGGGTTTGTGTTTATGACGCAATACAGTCATATGCATCATATGCACGGCTAAGCGTATCGGAGGCAGGGGTAGCATGCAACGTGGCCCCTTGGTGCCTGTACGCTAACCCACAAAACGCCCGTTAATCTTGATGTAATAGTGAATTTAATGTTAGGTTTGTATTTTGGGATTTCTGTACTGGTTTCACCGTTGAAACCTAAAAGAAGTAATACATACGCTAACCGTGTCTGAGATTCAGTCTTTCCATGGGTGGTGGGAGCAGGAAACTAATAGGTAATACGCGAGGGTAGTGGGACGAAATATGTAAGTCTACTGGGTGTGGGTGCGGGTGTCTAGAGAAACGCGCTTTAAATTAGAAATAACCACACTGCGTGAATACAGCGGGTACGAGCACATGTGAACGGCAAACGGTGAACCTCAACGGCGAACAGTAAATCAGTGTGCAGAAGCTCCCCGATGGAGGGCCTGCCTTCTAATTAGCTAGAGAGAAACTAATCGTTAGATCTGCTGTAAGGACACGTAATGCGTGTTGCAATGCATGTTGCAGTGCGTACTAGCGTCTTGTCGATTATGTTATGTCATGGTCTGTTTCTGTTGAACCTCTGCAGCAGTATCTTGTATACAGAGTGTGATTCTTAGTAATAGTGTGCGATGAGATTAGCCTAGGGTGTAGGGTAAGATCATTCAAGCTATACTTAGACTGAAACGGGATGTAAGTCCAAATGTATATTATTCCAATTGATTATTTAGGTTGTTTCACCATCCTATTTATACTTGAGTATCCAG
>JAJLWC010000056.1:0-56424 GCA_030674195.1 Starmerella stellata | reverse complement strand
GGTAAGATCATTCAAGCTATACTTAGACTGAAACGGGATGTAAGTCCAAATGTATATTATTCCAATTGATTATTTAGGTTGTTTCACCATCCTATTTATACTTGAGTATCCAGTGGATGCGTATACCGGATAGAGAATGTAGTCCAGCCACTTGTCCTATCACGTGCTATTGCGGTGACGTACGTGGCTCTCAACACTGTTGCTGGTGAAGGGCCACATACTGAAACACAATGTAATGCAATATAATGCAATCACTGCTTTCGGCTGGATCTTGGGTAGGTAGTCTAAGGGCCACGCGATAAGGGTACGTTGTAATTCAGTTTAGGTTCGGATCTACGTTTGCTCGAGTTCGAAAGTGCAAGCGTCAGAACCCAGATTTCTTTGTTTCTATGTACTTCTTTGGGTCCATTTTTACTGGAAACTATACTGTTCGTGTTGGTACCCGTTTATATCCATTTATATTCATTTTTATCCACTTTTACTTGTTTATTTCAGTCGTATTGCATGGTCTTGTATAGCCATTATAGGATTGCGTAACGAGCACGCATATATCAAGTTGCATGTTGCATGTAGCATGTAGGTGTAACTGGTGTGTAATTGTGGGTTAGTGTAATTAGTTAAATTAGTTATGTGTGTAAGTGTAATTGGGGTAATGTCATTGGTTTGAGTGAGTGTGTCAGCGTATTGTGTGTAATTAGTGTATTAGTGCGTGAATAGTGCGCGAGAAGTGCGTGAATAGTGCGTGGATGTAATGCATTAAGTGAACACTTCTAGCGTGTGTAATTGTTTGTAATTATTTGTCAGTGTGTAAATGTAAGTGGTGTGTATGCACTGTGTGAGTAATGGGGATGTGAATCGATGCAGTGTGATGCACACGCACATCCGGGCGCTATTACAAATATGCGACGAGAAGAGGACTTGGATTAACTCAAAGTTTTGTACGAGAGTGGGATCCTAATACATACGACTAGTTGTAAACAGAATTGCCCACTTATCGTGCAGCAGATTGAGGCCGGTCTGCGCGTTGATTCAAACACGTTGGAAACCCGTTAATAACCTGTTACATAGAGCTTAAAGAGTTGAAAGAATATATATACTTCTTAACCACATATTACGAACGCAGTCCACGCATCCTACGCATCATGCAAATCAGATCAGCATCGCCATGCGCGTCTTCGCCGCCACCACCTAGGAAACCGTTAGTAAGGTCCAGGCACCTGTCGATGATGGTTAACCTAAACCACGGTGTAGACGTCAACCCCTTTGAGACCCAGCAGTTGATTAGGAACATCACGTCGATGCTGGCAGTCGACAACGAAACGGCCACGGCGGAGGCGGATGCGTGCACTGGATGCAGCGGGCATAATGCAGAAACGCCAATTCAAACCCCAACACCACTAAATGCGGTAAATGCGCCAAATGCGCCAAATGCGCCAAATGCTGTAAACGCTCCAGACGTGCCAAATGCTGTGAATGCTGCAACCGGCTCAGCTACAGATCCTGCTGTTGATGAACTGACTGACTCGTTAGGGATCCATATGTCTCTTGTCTCGCCACCGCTTTCTCCTCACCCCGAGTCAGACAGCGAATCCAGTGGCACCCATTCAGTCGATCTGCATCAGGTGAAGCTTGAAAGCGCGGCTGTGCGCGCTAAACTCGACCAGGAGTTGCCGGAAGTGTTCTGCGAAAGCCGCGCGCGGATCCCGACGACGAACGGTGAAGAGATCTTTCTGCATGTGTTCAGCAACAACATCGACAACAAAGAACACCTTGCGATTGTTTTTGGCGCGGATATCCACTCTAAAACGCTGTTTGCGCCGCGTCCTAACGAGACCGAGTACGACCGTATGACCAGAGGCGCGTACGACGGCAAACTGTACCCCGGACGCACCAATTCGCACATCCCCGGCTCGTCTAATTCGTCGTGCGGAGCATCGCCTGAACCCGACAGTTTCGACGGGCCTAAACAGGACGTTTTGTGCCGGATCCATTCTGAATGCTACACTGGCGAAACCGCATGGAGCGCGCGCTGCGACTGCGGCGAGCAGCTCGACGAGGCAGGCCGCCAGATGGCAGCAGAAGGCCGCGGTGTGATTGTGTACCTCCGCCAAGAAGGCCGCGGGATCGGTCTTGGGGAGAAGCTAAAAGCGTATAACCTGCAGGACCTTGGCGCGGACACGGTGACCGCCAATCTGATGCTGCGGCACCCTGCAGACGCGCGGACGTTCGGGCTGGCTACAGCGATTTTGCTGGACTTAGGGCTTCACAAGATCCGGCTTATGACGAACAACCCCGACAAGATTGTGGCTGTAGAGGGCAAAAATAAAGAGATAGAGGTCACACAACGGGTCCCTATGGTCCCGCTTTCGTGGCAGAACAAGGGCGGCTTCCAGAGCGACGAGGTCGAGAAGTACCTCCAGACCAAGGTCGAGCGCATGGGGCACCTTTTGCAGCGCTAATGAGCAGCGTCGAACTAAGCCTACATCCAGCGAGATGTTTAACGTGTACTGTAGATACCGTCTATAGACATTACATATGTATATTGCATCAGCATACCTAATACCTCACATCCACGCACCCAAACATGCAGAACATACAGAGCACATTCGCACTCAGGTAACTCATAACTCATAACTCATAACACCATAGTATCTCCACATATCGGCTACTATTAAATCGGTTACTATCACATTGGTTTCCATATTGGTTTCCATATTGGTTTCCATATCGCATCTAATCTCATACATTCATTGACAATGATACTATATCTACACACCAACGCATTTATGCTTGTCGCAGTGGCCAAGGTCTCTAGTAGGATCGATTCTGTCTCTTACTAACTGCTTCAGTTCCTTTGAGTCAGGGAACCCGTTCTCTTTACGGTCCCAAATAAGCTCGACTTCGGCGTTTTCGCTGGTCTGAATATACACCTGGAAAATTCCAGATCCTGAAGGCGACATTGCCACCTCTCCCAGCTGCGAGTCGAACGTCTGAAGTAGTTCCTGTGCGTACCATGCCGCGCGCAGGTTCCATTTGCATTTCGTGCAGAAATCTATGCGGATCTTGGGGTACTTGTCCATACAGCTTGAATGGCAAAAAGTCGTTCAGTAGGTTAGGGGACTGGATAGAGGCGAATAGGTAGCTATAGGTAGCTGGATAGGTAGCTGGATGTAAACGGATACAGAATGAAGTTATAAAGAGTACAAGTGTGCAAATGCGCGAGTGTGCCTGACGAGCTATGCACTGACAGTATATAAATAAAAGTGGGGCACTCGGTTCTTTATTTTTTGTTTATAAAAAGAGCTATAAATAAGCTGTTGTTTCCAAATATAGATATGTGCTATATTTACACCGCTTCGTGCTGGTGTTTATAAAGCAGCATTTCGGACGCATACACCCACAGGGTATAGCAGTAAAGTGTGCGCGCTGACCCACACTTGACCACCTGCACGTTACCACCTGCACGTTACCACCTGCACAAATACGTATCACCTTGGGTCTGGAAATCACCTAATCACAAAGTCAAGGCAGGCGTGTATATAAGCAAACGGTCGGGTATAAACCACTAAAGGATGTCGTTTGCGCAGCGATTCTGGTCGCCGAACTACGCGTCCGGACTGGATACGCTTTTTAGTAAACTCGATCAAGGAATCGTCGAAAACAGCGAGCTTCTAGCCCTTGCTGAAGCCCGTGCCGATGCCGAAGACGCCCACGGCCAGCGCCTGCGAGCGATCGCGACGGCTCAGGTCCCTAGAAAAGACGGGTTCGGGCGCGATGATGGCGCGACTATCCGCCACGCATACGAGGCTGCCGTCTCTCAAGTAGAGAATGAAGGAAAGCAGCACGAACATATGGCGCTTGCTGTGCGCGAAATGGTGATTGCGCCGTTTTCTAAATGGAGCAAACAGCATCAAATCAGAGTGAAAGCAGCACAAGACCGGCTGAAGAAACTGTTGAAAGTCTACGAGTCAGAACTCGGTAATGTGCATAAAGCACAGCAGCGTTATTTCAACCGGTGCCGGCTGGACGAAGAACCGGATGCAGACGTCAGTGCTCAAAGCGAAGTGCAAAGTGCTAAAGACCTTGAAGTGACGAAAAGCGCTAGCAGCGAGGAGCTAGTGCTCGGCGAGCATCATTACAGCGCTGAAGAAAGCCAAGAACTTCTTTCTAAAGCATTGCTCGAAATAGAGCAGTCGCAAGTGAAAGTGAGTTTCTTCGGTACTTACAGCAACGTTATCACCGGATCGCAGTTATGCGAATGGTTGCAGGGAACCCTTGCCCATTCATCATTAGCCGAGGCTGAAGCTGCAGGGCAGTGTTTAGTGAACTACGGCTTTTTGAGACTGATTGGACAAGTCGGTTCCAGGTTCGTGAACTCGACGGTGTTCAAATACCAATGGCGGCCTAAAGCATGGGAATTCGCCGGCCTTAGTAGCAGCAATTCGGCACCAGGAGCCCCAACAGCCACTGAGCTGTATAACGACCTCACGAGCCGGTTCCGCGAGCCCACTGTGGTTTCAGTTAAAGAACTCGACCAGAGGTATAAAAAGGCTGTTGCGATCCTCGATCGCACGCGTGTCGAGCTCGAGCTCACGGCGTTCGAGCACCTTACATACCTCGAATCTTGTGAACGCGAAAGGTTGTCCGCATTCAAGGCGGTTCTTCTTGACTTTACAGCAAGTCTTTCTAATATCGTGCCGGCATTGAGTGCTGGCGTCGACAAGCTGCTGCTTTTCCAGGAAACCGCTGATGTCGACAGAGACCTGAATTACCTGGTTCTGAACTACCAAACCGGTGACTACCACCCGCAACCGGTTATTTACGATAACTACTACTCTAGTGCTGATGGTGCGGCTGTGTTTGGTCTTGATTTGGAGTTAAGAGCGCGGGCCGACAGGAAACGCGTGCCGGTGGTAGTAGCGCAAATCCTAAGCAAACTCGACAGCGCTTACCCTCAAATGGCGAGCGATGCTGAACGAGTCGCTATTTGGCAGCAGCCGATCTCTGCCTACTTGAAAGAGGCGCAGGACGCAAGGGTCGAGATCAATACTGCCAGTATTCATAACAACAACGACAAGAACACGATTTCCGAGCAGCTGCAATCGCTGACGCCGTCAGCGCTAGCCCAGCTTCTGAAACTATACTTCTTAGAGCTGCCTACAAGCCCCGTTTCGGGACAGTACTACGATGTGCTGCGAGGTGTGTACACGAAATTCTTTGAAGACGAGGACGCGAGGGTCCAGGCACTTCAGAACGTGCTTGTGCAGCTCCCCCTCAGCCATATCGCGACGCTGGATGCAGTTACTGCGCAGCTGAAACGCGTGATTACGATTTCCAACGCTAAAAGAGACGATGTCGAAGTTATATGCAACAACTGGGGCGGCGTGCTGTGCAGACCGAAGAACACGTCAGCGTTGACGCTAGGCGACCAGTTCCCGCCGCGCGTGCTCCACGATATTCTGGAGCACCGTGAGGCTATTTTCTCCGAACTCAAACGCAACGCTGTGAGCTCGTCTTCGTTTAGACGGCTTAGAAGCCACAGCCGCGAGACTCCGGAGTCTACACCGGAACCAAACGAGCATGTGAGTTTAAGAATAGACAGAACGAGGCCAAGAGAAGGGAGTCTAGCAGACACTACTGCCTCTTCAGCTGCTTCTTACTCCCCCGCATCCTCAATGGTCTCAACTGCTATGCCCAGACGGCCGTCGCCTATTGAGTTACGCGATGTCAGCGAGAAGGGCGTTCCTTCTCAGCCGTACAGCGCTTCTTCGTCGCGGATGGTCAGCCAGGAACTGAATGTCTTGAGCGTGCTTAAGAACTACGAACCCAGCGATGCTTCTGACTCGTCGAAACCGCCTACACGCGAGCCGTCTGCTAGTGGAGACCCCAGAAACCCGCCGTTAGAAGAACAGGTCCAGCAGCTGAAGTTTAATGAAAGAGAGTAGACGGGTTCTTGAATGGATTCTTGAATAGATTCTTGAATAGAAACTTGAATAGAAACTTGAATAGATACCTGATGCTTTTATGCTACTCATATAAACTCTTATAAACTCTTATAAACTCTTATAGATAATATCGCTCATTTGAATTGACTGGTTTGACTGGTTCAAATGTGAATGGGTGAATGGGAATGGGAATTGCCTGAGTTGTATGAAAATGAATGAATGTGAATCTGTGAATGCGAATATGAATGTGAATGTGAATGTGAATTTGGTGGATATGTATTTGGTAAAGGATATTTACATGTCATTAAATAAATAAGAGATCACTCGACCTCAGTATCGTCCTCGCTGTCGCTAATATGCTGCTGCGCCAGCTGCTCTTTAAACAACGTCACTGGTTTTAACGGCGCCTCGCCGGCTTGGAACGGTCTGAACACTCTGCGGCCGCGGAAAACGTACCACATGCCCGGCATGTCTGGCGGCCGGTCGTTGTGAGGATGCTCGGGATCGGATATAAGCGGTGCAAACTTTTGTGCCGGTTCTGATGCAGACTTTTGTGCCGGTTCTTCGTCTGCGAATTTGAAAACCGGCGGTTTCAAGTTCGGATGCTTGACGACTTTGCTGCGGTACGGCGTCTGCCGCGGCGTCGACATGAGGTGCCGTTTCCGGGGGTTATGATGGTTTGCCGGCGAGCTGGCGGCTTTGGGTTTGCAGTTAGTATTAGGAGTCAGGATATGATCGTAGAAGGGGCCGAACTGCGGCGTTGCGGGGGTTGCTGGGAAGGTTGCGTGCCGCCGAGGCGGTGTGCGCGGTTCTAAACTGCTGAAGTCTTCGCTGTTGTTGGACATCAGTTAATTATTCGCACGAATCGAAGATGAAAGGTCGGAGAAGTACGTTCTGTAACTCGTGAGTCGAGTGCAAGGCTGGAGTTGATGGATGGGGGAAGAAGTGCTGGCAAGCGCTGGTCGAAACGGAGAAAAAGGACAAGAGATAAGACCTTAAAGATGTTTGTTTAACCGTTTTTAACAGTACTAGGCTTCAAATACGTGTTAACTGGGCCAATGGTATGGTAAGCAGCTTTTTGGTTAGAGCAGTTGTTTTAGAACCGCACCTGGTTTTGTCGAAGACGCGAGCTGGATATATCTTAATTAAACTAATTACTTGACGCGACCAGCCACGCGTGACCTTGACTAACGCAAGCACTATGAATGACCAATACCAGCTTATTTCGGGATTAGAAATGGCCGAGTTAAAATAGACGCATTTCGGGGTCAGCCGCCTTGCCCAGGCCACCTAATATAAACCACACTATTCTGTTTTGTGTCATGGGTTCATGTGTAGGGTACATACAGCGAATATTTAATTCAAGTTAGACGGTTTTACTATAGTGTTTACCGCTGGCTCAATATAGTGATTTAATAAGGTTCTAAACTAAGAATTGCACCCAGAATTGCACCCAGAATTGCCCTTGAAATTGAATGTAATGGTACATACATGAGTACTCATTCTAAGCGGATAGGTAACCCTAAAGAGCTAAAACCGGTATAAATAGGGCACCGGGACCAACCACACAGAATCTAAACAATTAGACATCTGAACCGCTGGATTCATGGCTGTTTATATATATTTTTCCGCAAAATATACAGTGCATACATCCAATGCCAGATCGAAACCTCCTCCCTGAATTTCCCGTCATCAGATCAAGGCAATGGCATAGTGTGGCCAATGAGAGTTAGTCGATAGAACTTGACGACCCGCCAGCTAAAAGTAGAGTGTAGTTAGCCGGAAATGCAGGGAATTGACACACGTGTGTGCACATGTTGATTGTATTAGACTGTATTAGACTGTATTAGACTGTATGAGAATATATGAGAATATATGAGAATAGTAGTAAGTAGTAAGTAGATGGACAGGCGGTGAGACTGCGTTGAGCAGAACCGACAGCACATCAATGCAATTGGAATGCACGCTCAAAAAAGAAAACCACTAAATAAATTGGTATCTAGAAGAGTTAATTAGTGTTCTACTATAAACAGCCTAAAAGGCGATTTTTTTTCCTGCTGACTCAAACATGAAACTTATTCGTAAAGACCTTGAACGAGATGGAAGCGGTGTGTTGACGCTGCTTCCGCAGGATGGCGAGGATATTTGGCATTTGTATAACATCATTCAGGAGGGTGACGAGGTCGAGGCAATGACTACACGCAAGCTCGTTAATGAGAAGAACACGCCGAGAATAAAGCTGAAGCTGCGGGTCAAAGTCAGCAAGATCGACTACGATACTGGCGCCGATACTCTGCGTTTGAACGGGCGCACTGTAACCGATCATAAAGACGTTGCAGCCGGCAGTTTCCATACCTTGCAATTAGAGCCCGAAGAGCAATTCAGCTGCTATAAAGACGAATGGGACTCGTTCGCCTTGAACCAGGTTCACGAGGCGTGCGATGTCGAGAACAAGAGTGATATTGCCGCCATTATTGTGCAGCCTGGACTGGCGCATATTTGTTTAGTCACTGAGGCCATGACGATTAACCGAAAGAAGATCGAAACCACGATTCCCAAGAAACGGCGTGGAGACAACTCGGCAATGGATAAAGCCGTGGAGAAGTTCTATAAACACGTTTATACAGAGCTGCCTGGCGCCATCAATCTCGAAAAAATCAAGGCTGTCCTTGTTGCCGGCCCGGGAAACACACCTCAGCAGCTGCTGAACTATATACTGCAAAAGGCTACAAGCGAAGAAAAGGAGGTCATACTGAAAGCGCGCACTAAGTTTTTAGTGGCACACGCGAGTTCAGGACATATGCACTCGCTGCAGGAGGCTCTGGCTGACAAACAGATCCAAGCGAGCCTCGCAGACACGCGGTATGGGCGCGAGATGCGTGTCATGGACGCGTTCTTCAAGTCATTGAACGACGACGACATGCGCGCATGGTACGGCCCTGACGAGGTTGCCAAAGCGCATAAACTGGAATGCATTGAGACGCTAATGATGACCGACTCGCTGTTCCGGTCGAGCGAGCTCGAAGAGCGGAAAAAGTACGTGAAACTTTACGACGAAGTCAAGGCTGCTGGAAAAGAGGTGCTTGTCTTCAGTAGTTTGCATCCTAGCGGCGAGCAGCTCGACAGCGTTTCGGGCGTTGCGTGTTTGCTGACATGTCCAATCGATCTCGATGAGCAGAGCGATTAAAAAAAGCCAATAATGGACACATAATGGACACGTAGTGGACACCTAATGGTCATATAATGTATACTGGCAGTGTACCCTTTAATTTAGTACGTTTTTTTACTCGACTTATTAGCATCGTTTCTTGTTAGCATCGTTTCTTGTTAGCTGCAATTAGCTGGATTTAGGTGGGTCAGTTCGGTCTGAATCAGTAGTTGTGGTCTCGGTTTGGGTACTGGATTCCGGCGCGTTCTGCAACGCCGTCAGCGCGTCAAGCCGTGCATGCAGCGCGTCAAGCTTGTCTTCTAACTGGATCGCGTACTTCTCTGCGTCTTCGAGCTGCTTCAGCGCAAGCGCAAGTTCTTTCTCGTCGTCCATGTCCATGTTCATTGCTGACCAAACACGTACCACCAAAACCACAAAATAAGAACGTAAAGTAGTACTATTGAAATGTAATGCACACTGTTAGATAAATTGTAATTTAATAGCAGATATTGCCATAAAACGAGATTAAACGCGTGAATCGACTAACTAGGAGTGAGCAGCCGGAATGTGTGGTCTACAGTCCTGCTAAATTGTTTACGCCATGTACATTTATGATTGTAAAATTGTGAAATTGTGAGATTGTAAATTCTTTATTGTAAATTCTTTACTGTGAATGTTTGATTTTAAATGATCATAATGATTGTGACTGTGGCAGACTCTTTAATGTGTGGGTCTGCGCACATGAGCGTGGGAGCGTGGGAGCGTGTGGGCGTGTACCCTAGACCTGCCAACACATAACCTAGCACCACACGTACATTAGCACACTCGAGATGGCATCGACTTTTCTGGCGGCGGTGCTTGCGCTGTGCGCGTGCGTATATGCGATTCCTCCCCCCGGGTCCAACAGCGTTCTAATCATCCACGACGACTCGAATCAGGCCGTCAGCGTAGAGGCGTTCAGCAATGATCTCAACGACCGTGGCTACGCGGTCGAGACAAAGCAGTTGCAAGAGCACCCTACACTCATCGAGTTCGGTGAGCGCAGCTACGACAGCGTTGTTGTGATTCCCGGCAAACTCAAAGGATTCGGCAAGCAGCTGCGTGCTCAAGATTTCATTGACCACATGAAGATGGGCGGCAACCTTCTTCTTCTTTCTACGCCCCAGTACTCGCCGGCGATCGTTAGAGAGATCGGGCAGCAGCTCGGATTCACGATTTCGTCGAAAGGCGTTGAGTACCGCAGCGATTTCATCGACCAAGTGCGTCTTCCGTACCCCCGTATCGTCTCGTCTGCCAGCGAGTTAGTCGGGTCGGCGGTGGCTAAAATCGATACCGAAAACGAGTTGTTAATGGGTTTGGTGCAAGGTGTGCGCTCGTCGTACTCGTACAATGCGAAACGCAACGCCCCAGTCAACAGCTCGATCACCGAGCCGTTTGCGTTAGGAACCGACAACTACCTCGCGGTTGGTTTACAGTCGCTGAACAACGCGCGTTTCGCGTGGGTCGGATCTCCTGACCTCATTTCCGGCGCTGCTGGGTTCGAATTGACGAACTGGGTGTTTAAAGAGTCTGGCAACCTGCGTTTAGACTCGGCCCGCCATTCCAACGTGCTCAACAGCTCTGAGCTTTTCTACAACGTTGACGAGCCGTTGAACTACTGTGCGAAAATCGAGGAGTGGGATCCTTTGAGTGGAGAATGGAAACCTTACAGCAACATTTCTGACGTGCAAGTCGAGTTCCGCATGCTCGATCCCTACTACCGCCTCAATTTGAACGAGAACGGCTGCGTCGAGTTCACTGCTCCTGAACAGTACGGTATGTTCACCTTCGCGCTCGACTACATGCGCCGGGGGTACACTTTCCTTAAAGACCACCAGATCGTCACCGTTCTCCAGCGCTCGAACGACGCGTGGGACCGTTCGTGGACGATCACGAACAGCTGGGTCTACCTGGGCGGCGTGACAACATCCGTTATGGGATTCCTTGTGTTCGTTGTGCTCTACCTTGCTTCCCCTGCTCCTGAACAGGAATCCGAAAAGAAAAAGGACTCTAAAGACGTTGCTAACGACTCTGATTCAGCTGTCAGCACTGCTGTTCCTGAAGTGCAATCACCTAAAAAGAAGTCCGAGAAGAAAACCAGACGCCATAAATAGGATCCATCATCATATTCAATACATAGTTTATCAAGTCCACATTAACTCTAGTGCCCGTGCCCTAGTGCTGCCCCACAGACGCCCGAGCCACAAACGGTAGTTCTAGCCGCTATATTCTATATATTCTGCTACCACACACCCAAACGATGAATACAACGCATCATCTATAATCGTATACAGTTTTATAAGTAGAGTTACTAGAGTTACTAGAGTTACTAGAGCTTCTTCTCTAGCGGCTTTGCATCGTCGTAGAAAGCCATGATGTTATGAGCAAACGGGTTGTTACTGTCTTCAACAACCTTTAGTCGTTCAAGACGTTTTGCTCTTAACTGGTTCCGGGGAAGCATGCCTTTCACAGCCCGCATGAGCAGATCGCCGCCGCCGCGTCTGTCGCGCATATCGTGCATCGTCACTTCTTTCAGGTTACCGGGCCTGCCGCTGTGCGATCTGTACAGCTTATATTCCTCTTTTTTGCCTGTCGCGTACACGTGCTGGCAGTTAGTTACCACCACGAAATCGCCGCAGTCGCTGCTGTCGTAGTAGACGGGCTTGTGCTTGCCTTGGAGAATAATGGCAATGGCAGCAGCCAAGCGACCAAGAGGCCGTGGGTCCTGCGCTACATCGAGATGGTGCCAAGTGCGCGCCAAACCAAGAGCCGTGCGCCCTATATACTTCGACATTGCACTTAGAAACGCCAAACGCAGATCCTGTTTAGATACGTCCCGTGATGTGCTTAGTAAGTATAATTTGGATCCAACGACCACAACTCGGTATATTGATCCAGTAGTGCAATACGAGTCTCTGCAAATAGTACTTTGACCACCTGGCAGCTGAATCTACTCTAATCTACATTTAAATCTATAATTCAATCTTCAATTCATGCCACGCTTAATATGTAAAGCCTACAACCCTACAACCAGCGTTTGTGGCATTGCCACATAATCATTTCAAACTTGATTTAAATGTCCTCTAAAGAGATACTCCAAGAGATACTCCAAAGCAACAAAATAATCATTCAACGTCTATATATATTACGCAATTTCAAGCAAATCCACGCTGCCGTTCTTACGAAGTGACGATCTTGACGTTATGCTTCTTCTTCCATGCGTCCATTCTCGTGTGTGCGGACTTCAGGTCTGCTCTCATAGTAGCAACGTCTTTAGTCAAAGCGTCAAGGGTCTCCTCGAGTTCGGGAATAACCTCTTTCACGGTTTTGTCAACGAGCACAGTTCCGATCATGCGTTTGCATTGCCGGCTGCCGTCGACTTTTCTCAAGGACTCCAGCACGACTTTATGCTCGTCGATCTCCGCGTTCATTTGCTGGATCCTGAGCTCTATTTCCTGGACGGCCGTCTTGAATGCGTTATACTCCTGCTGCAGTTGGTCCGACATTGTTCTACTAAGGGATTCCTGAATAATCAGGATATTGGGTGCTATTGCGGATTCTGCTATAAAGACAGAGAATCGCAGAAATAGTACGCTGACACCCAACCGCTAATTAATGCTAGTTAGAAGGTAACTATTGGTACTAACAGTATTCAATAGCGGAAGCACGTCTAATGTCATCGTCGAGTGAAAGCAGTGACGAATCAGACACACCGGCCGTTGTGTTCCAGTCGAAACGAACGTTCCAGCAAACCAAAGTAGGAAATGCAGAAGAAGACAACAAGAAACGCAAAACAGCGATCTCGCAGTCGACACTAATGATGTCTCAGCAGGAACGGTCAAGAGAAATTGTCGGTGCTGAAGAAGCTGAAGTAGACGACACTGATGGGCTGGATCCACAGAAAGAGTATGACGATTGGAAAAAACGAGAATTACAACGAATGGAGCGAGATAAAGCTAATTAAACGGTTATTAACTCTTAAGGACTTGGTCTATATGCTTAAGGCGTGGGGTGTTCATTACAGGTCACGTTGCCCGGCATGCGCGATGCATGCATTCTAAGCTCGCCTATTCCTGCTGGTCTCACCTTCTTAGTTAGTTGGGGGAAGAGGCGAGGGAGTAATACGGAAGAAAGGCGGAGAAGAGATGGACCCTTAGGCCCTTGTGGTTATACCGTATTTGGACGAGTACATCCAATTATTTATTCAACGAACGTAATAGTATAGAAAAATCCACCAATTAAACGAGTATAAGCAACTATACACTTGAGAAAAGAACCTGGCCGGTTGCAAGTGGCCCGCTACCTTCAGCGCCGTTGGTTCCGTTTCCATCCATTGAGGCAGGGCATCTTTGGTTAAAAGAAGACATGCCTGTATCTGGGCAAAGGGTAGAGGCTAGGTCTGTTCACCATGCGGCTTATGGCTTTTTGAGCTACGTAAGCGCATACGTAGACCTCGAAACGTTTAGCAGGCGTTTAAATAAACACTTGAACCAGAACACGCTGCCTGTTTTTAATTAGGGACTTGTATTCGGTGCACCATGTTGAATGTATTCCGTCTAGCTGGAGACTTTGTCCACCTGAGCTCCATCTATCTCTTGTTGGCCAAAATACTCTCCTCCCATTCCGTCGCGGGCCTTTCTTTCAAAACCCAGGCGCTGTACATGCTCGTTTATGTGACTAGGTACCTTGACCTCTTATTCCGCCCGTGGAACTCGCTTTATAATGTACTCTTCAAGTTGATGTACCTCGGAACTAGCGGCTACGTCCTCTGGCTTATGTCCTCGAAGTTCCACAACACTAGAAGCCCGGCAAGCGTAGACACGTTCAAGGTCGAGTACCTCCTTGGTTTCAGTGCTATTATGGCCTTGCTTTTCCACTTCAATTTCACCATCATAGAGCTGTTGTGGTCGTTCAGTATCTGGTTAGAAAGCGTCGCTATTCTGCCGCAATTGTTCATGATTCAACGCACTGGTAAAGCCGAGACAACCACAACGCACTACATCTGCGCCTTGGGTCTTTACCGCGTCTTGTACGTCCTGAATTGGATTTACCGCAGCTTCGCTCACGACCCGATTGACAGAATCTCGGTGTTCGGCGGTATTATCCAGTCTTTACTGTACAGCGACTTCTTCTACGTCTACTACACTAAAGTCTACCACGGCCAGAACTTCAGCCTGCCTGTCTAAACCCGACGCAATTGTCACACATACATGAGATCCTGATTTTTTTTCCCTTTTTTTGTCATGTGGAAAATCGGGGATTCTGAGAAAAAGAACTTGGCATATATATATACTCATTTACATATATATATGTATACTCACACGATAAGCCGATAAGCTCGGTCGATGGCGAGAAAAGGCATCCACATAAATCGCCAAAGCCGAGAATCGACGCTGTGAGTTTGGTTCTATAATATTGACACGTTAAAATTACGGTGGTTTTCAAGTCAATTAATCAGTGCAGTTCTTGCAGTGTTTATCGCTAGGACTTGTGCCCAGCTCTTGCCAGTTAGCTTCTAGCGAGTTTCTAGAGAACTTCCTGTGAGATTCCTGTGAGATTCCTGTGATATAATATATGCGACAATCTGTGATAATTTGCGTTAAAAGCTACTATTATGGTTTCCTGTGTTAGCGTATAAAAGGGTATATGCGTTTGTTTAGTGCGTTTCATAGAGAATGATGTGCAGTTACTCGTTTCAACTGCCTGTTCCGAATTGCACAATAACCTGCTCAAAAACCGGACTTCACCTCAGTAACATGTATGCAAACACACAAACCAACCTGGTTATGCTCATATAAATTGTGACGCACTCGCGTATTAGCACGTGCAGATGTATGTATTTATTCATACCCATGTACATAGCATGTATATGTACCCACACGTGTGGCGCCATTAAAAGGATACGTGTATATTTCGAACGAGAAGGTAATTGTGATACCTACATGGCATTATTATAATTGAACCGAAAAATAACACCACAGAGCGGATAAATAAACAAAACACACACTTAATAGTCTCATAATACATTATGATCAAAACAACTTTGAAACAAGGAAACTGAATTAATTCAGACAATCTGAAAGACGGAAGTGGATATAAAGGTTGCATTTCATTGATAGAAAATAACTATAACGATCTTAATATGATTTCTTCCAGCCACAGACATGCCGCTCTAAATATTTTGAATAGGGCTGTCGATCTCTCAGCCTGCGTAGTGGCCTGCATACAGCTAAAACCGACGTCAGAAAGTATAGCTAGATATGGTTAGGTAAAGTTCAGATAAGTACAATCCTGGAAGTATTTCTAGATGCGTTGCTAGATACATTGCAAAGTAAATAGTAAAGTGCAATAATAAAAAGGCGTTTAGCACGATAATAGATATGCACGCGGATGCATTAACAGTCAGATACATTTTTAGACACAGTTACACATGTTCAAACGTAATTGGACGGTGTATTAGGTGCACACCAGCGTTGCTTGCACCTGCCAGCGCGCACATATATACTAAGCAATGGTTTTTTCGAGGCAGAGAAGGGGAGGCCAACACAATTAAATGTTTCCAGCATCAATTAAGCTAAAATAACCTTAGACGGCATTGAGCGCATTGAACCGATATAATTGTTGGGTAATTTTCACTTAATTTAACGATTCTTAAACGAATTTGATATACAATTAACGTAGACGCATGAAAAAAGTGATTGATTACAGATGCATTACAAGTCAAACCAGTCACATCTGAGGTTATTGGGGTCTTTTCACTTGCAGGCCCGATTTATAATCATACCGCAGAGACAAACAATCAGAGCGTTAGCGATATCGAAGCGTTATTAGAATCAGGTGTTGAATTTCGTTGATTAGAACAGTTCATTGGACTTTCCTCCTCCGAGTTCCTTCACTAACTATCAATTAAATATCTGAATTTCTTCCTATACCCTTTTTATTAACGGTTGATTTTCATGCCTTCTGAGGAATTGGAGTTTCTGCCCACACCATATGCTGCTTCATTTGGCCCGCCTCAACGAGCCGATAACAAACGAGTAATAGACCCTGATACTGAGGCCTCGTCCAGCAAACGTTTGCGTTCAGAAAGCTCGAACACTTTATCTTCCTCTCTTTATCCCAACGACCTGCAAGCCAAGCATGTCCTGCCCAAAACCTTACCCAATCCCGAACCCGATCGCATTTCTGGACAGGTTTTGACAGGCGGTGTCGCTGTTAACGAACCACGCATTGAAATTTCTGAAAGCCTAGAAGCAAGATCAGGTACTGGAACTGCCTATAATATCTCCAGTCATTCAAGTTCGCAGCCGTTTAGTGCGGCAAACCCTACTTCTTTGCAAATCAACCCTTCAGCTCAAGGTGCCACAGTTTCACCTCTAAAGCAACCAACACACACCTCGGCTCAGAGAGATATGGAAAAGAGCATGGATTTAGGGTACACGCCAGAAGCACGCGCTATTGTAGATCGTGCGCAGGAGGCCGTGTTAACACTCCCGTCAATAATAAATACCGAAGACGACGAACTGTGGGTGCGTACCACCAAAACAGTTTTCCATGGGTTGCAGGAAATCCGCAACCGGTGGATGGATTTAGAAACAGAACGAAAATCTATAATGAAGATCTCGGGCGAGGGAAAGGTATTCAGCTCGCGCGGCCGGAGTAGAGGCCGGTGTAAAGGAAGAGGAAGAGGCAGAGGCCGTGGAAGGGCTAGATGGAAAACTAATACTTGAAAGTGGAGTGATATGTGGATTTAAATATACCTGCGCTTTGAGCATCGAATTCAAGCACACGGTTTATACGTCGATGTGTATATCTCTACTTGAGGGCCACACTGTGCATCGCCCATGTTTGCCCATGTCTGCCCTTATTTTTCCATGATTGCCTTTTTCTTTTCTTTTTCTTTCTCTTTTTCTTTTCTCTTTTCTTTATTAATTCAAAACCCATCATCTAAAGCCGCAAATGTACGGTTTCTAGACCTCGAAGGGGGTTTTCACTCGCAGTTGATCTTCAACTACGTCATTGCCGATTCGATGCGAAAGATTAGTACATACCTGATACGTTCATCGTTGTAACTTTAGCGAAATAGACTAAAATAAAAAAGGAATATTTAAGAGACATACAATCCAAACAATTCAAAGAATTTTGAGCAGTTAAGTATCCTAAAAAGGCAGGATTTAGCGTGTAAATTTGTTGAGGATTTCAGCCTGATTGAACTATTATTAATAAATTTTTCAAAGAGGAAATAATCATGTACATGCAGTAACTCCAAGTCAACAGGGTCCATGGCCAATGCATGGGTCAAGCATAACGCACACGCACATGCCTACATATTCGAAAACTCATACCCAAGAGCTTCAACAGTAACTCATTTACAATAATCGTTCATATTCAAAATCTATTTACGCCATCGCTCCCCACCCCTGAATTTCCCGATCCTATGTTTGGTAATGCATATGTATGTGTACATCAAACACCGAAAAAAAAATTCTGAAAAATATAGGGGACTCGATCTTGGGAATGACGATAACGGCTATTTCAAGCGTTTATATAAGACTACTTAAGTTAAACAACGCGTGAACATGGGCCTAAGCCTTCTATCTGAAAAATAAACAAACAAACAATCAATCGACTATACAGGTCTGTACTACATCAGAGCAACGCATTTTTAGATCCACGTACAAATATAAACCAGTGCAGAGTAATCTATTTGTTTACTGAACAGTGCCTGATGAGCGGAATATTTATAGGGTCAGTAGTCATCTTTTAGGCACAGAAAGGCAAGTGTATAAATTATAAATAGGGATGGTCTGGATTTACGGTATACGATGAGGTGCTATAAGAGGACGGAAAGAGACGCAACTCTAGTATCCCTTGGCTAGACCGGGGACCGGGGAATAATAATGATCTGAATTTTTCACAATCGTGTAATTGAAAATCGCTAATCAGTCTTAGCCAGAGCCAGCTCGCAGACTCATCGTGCAAATGTCATTGAATGCACCTCCGAAGCGGCGATTATAGGTACCCGCCCTGCATGGTCATCGGAAACCCAACCCTATAACAGGGCTAGGGGATCAGTTTTCACCTATACAGCAATCCCAGCCCTAGTTGGACGTACTAGCCAAAGACCATGAACAAAAAAGTACGAATATCGCTACTGCTGCTTATTGACAGCGTGTTTGCGGTAGTAGAGCTGGGAGTGGGCTATGCGGTCCATTCGCTGGCTCTTGTTGCCGACTCGTTTCATATGTTCAACGACATTCTGTCTCTCGTGGTTGCTTTGTGGGCAGTCAACGTTTCGAACTCGAAGTCGAGTCCTACATTCAGCTACGGGCTTCAGCGCGCTGAGGTTCTTGGTGCGCTTGTGAATGCGGTGTTTTTGCTTGCTCTGTGTGTGACAATTATTCTAGAGGCTATTGAGCGGTTCATTAACCCGCCTGAGATTTCTAACCCCAAATTGATCCTGATTGTTGGTTTCCTCGGTCTTTTGTCGAACATTGCCGGTTTGTTCTTGTTCCATGAGCACGGCCACAGCCACGGCGGTGCTTTGGACGAAGAGGCGGGCCATGGACACGGCCACAGCCACGGTCACAGTGAAGACAACAATATCCATGGTTCTTTGAACCAGGTTCTTCCTGAGTACATTGTTGCCAGAGAGGAAAGCCGCTTGCTGAGCCAGACCGTCAGCTACGGTAGTACTAACAACAGCCACAGCAACCATAACAGCTCCACCGACTTGCACCGTGCCTCTGTGCCCAGTTTGCACCACAACGAGCACCACCATTCTCGACCTAAGCCCCCCGCGACTGCTTCGAAGAGCATGAACATGGAAGGCGTGTTTTTGCATGTTCTTGGTGACGCATTGGGCAATATCGGTGTTATTGCTACAGCCTTGTTCATTTGGAAGACCGACTTCTCGTGGCGTTTCTACTCTGATCCTGCCGTCTCGTTGTTCATCACCGCGATCATATTCAGCACCGCTGTTCCTTTGTGCCTTCGCGCAAGCAAGGTGCTGTTGCAAGCTACGCCTTCGACAATCAACGGCGCTGAGGTCGCTGAGGATATTCTCTCTCTCCCGGGTGTTGAGGATATTCACGATCTCCACATCTGGCAGCTCTCAGAGCACCAGTTGATCGCGACGTTACATGTCACAATCAGCTCTCCTGCTAGCGAGTTCACCGATCTCGCACGCACGATCCAGGAGTGTTTTGCCGGCTACGGCATCCCGACGCTCACTATCCAGCCGGAGTTCACTACAGGCTCGGTCACAAACGCTCCCCAGGGTCTGCGCCAGTGCCAAAGCAACGGAAACTTGCTGCCTGGGCCCAAGTAACTCTTATGCTGTACAATGAATCCAATCTACTAACTACAAATAACTACGTATATACAGTTTTACAAGAACACGTTTTGCGCATACACTTCTATGACATTAGTTGCGTCAATTGTATTTATTTAGACTTAGTTTATTGGTTTTTACTCTTGTTTCGCGGTTCCTGTATTTCATCCGTCAACTATAAATAGACGCTGAACGAGTTGTACACATGCACACATGATTAGCACGCATGATTAGCAACAAACAGATATTGCGTTATTTGCCCCTCGATTTTAACCCCGACTTTGACGGTCTAATTTCGATGAATAGATAGTTAGGTAATCATCTCAACTGACGCGTCGAGTGAATAAGCATGCAGTGACAATTTATATTTTGAGTATAGAGAAACGCTTGACGTAGTAAAGCCCGAACATGGGGTCATAATAGCTCTAACAAAGCAGTATTTTCAAGGAGGTATAACTAGAGAAACTGGATACGGAATTTTCAAGTCATGGATGCTCGCGAATCAAACAAAGAGATGAATAACGCTTGTAATGGAAACGAATGAAAAATATTACGTAATTTCATAAACAACCTGTAATGATATAGAGGCCTAAATAATGAGATTGTACACATATGAGAGTGTGCGGCAGATGCACAACTTAAACTATAAGTCTTATATTTACTGAATTGTCATTAATTGTGTGCACACTACATGATGACGCACTTCTGTTTCTTGGTTTCACCGTTAAGGGCACCCAAACCACGCAGCTTGTCGACGGCCTTTTCGTACCCGCTGTCGGCTGCGCGTTTATACCATTTTGTGGCTTCTACGATATCCTGCGTGACTCCAATACCCTGTTCATAAAAGAATCCAGTAGTGAATTGGCCCTTAGGAAGGCCGTTCAAAGCAGCTCTTAAAGCCCATTCGTACGCCTCTGCGTGGTTCACTGGGAAGGACGGACCAGCACCCACCATGTACCAAGCGCAGAGCGAGAGTTGGGCATTGGGATCGTTGCCAAGGGCTGCCTGGGTGTAGTAGTGAATCGACAGAGCTGCGTCTTGAGGGCAGCCAAGTTCGCCGAACTCGTAAGCATGGCCTAATCTCAGCGCTGAAGGGACATGTCCAAGTTCTGCTGATTTCGCATACAAGTTCGCGGCATACGCTTCGTCAGGGAAAATGAGATCTTTGTACCCGACTTCATAGATTTTCGCAAGCTCGTGCGGGGCGCGGTTGTAAACGCTATTAGCGACTTTAGCGGCACGAGAAAGCCATTTCGCGCCTTGCAATCTGTTAGGGACGTTGTCGTCAATGCCCATACCACCATGGAAGTACAGCATACCCATTTGATATAAAGCGCCTGGCTGATTTTTGAAAGCGGCGGTTTTGTAGAACTGGAGAGCCCTGCTGGCACCACGAGGTGTACCCCAGCCTTCCTGGAGACACAAAGCTGTGCGGTAGGCAGACTCGGCATGTCCGTGTTTCGCGGCCATCAAGAAGTACCTGAAACTGCGTTCCATATCGGGCTTTTTCAATGCGTTCGACGCATACAAATCGCCCAGCAAATACTGGCTGTCGGCGTGTCCTCGCTCAGCTAAGAATTTTAAAGACTGGACCGCTTCTTTGAACATCCCTCTTATGATTTTCTGGTCTGCAGCCGTCTCCTTGAATGCTTGATTGGGTTGCTGCCCTGTAGATTCTGGCTGAGTAGGGTCAGAAGGGTTAGATGAAGGAGGAGACGGAGAGACGGATTTCTGCGATGCAGAAGCCGGGGAAGAAGTCGATGGGGATCCAGGAGACGAAGCAGAGGATGTAGACATGGTCGAAGAAGATACCGATTCGTTGGTTACAGGGTTGACACTGTTTGCAGCCAATGCAGTTTGCATGACGTACTGGGCAAGCTGGAACTCGAGTTCAGCGTCGTTGCTTTTTCTAGCATTTCGGCGGTACAAATCAATTGTTTTCATGCGCGGCAGAATCGAGCCAGTAGACGACAACTGCGGCTCGGGAATAGCTAGGTTGCCTAAACTGCCGAAATCATAGTACGACTGTCTGGTTTGCGGACGCGGCCTACGGCGAAGGTCAATGCTTTCGCTAGACCCGCGCAGACTCTCGGCGGTGTACGGCGCGCTGTCCAAACTGAACGTCGACGTTTCCGACTGTAAAGACTGCGAGAATTCCGAGGTTTCTTGTGTGCTGGGAGTAGGGAGAACGTCTAGCAGCGGAGGACTGTCGCGAATATCATGATGCAAACTCGCGCTTGAAGCGCTGTCGCTCTCCATAGACCGGCGGAAATTAATTGGACCCACGCGCTGGGCCTCACGCCGGATCTCGTACTGCGATCCGGTTATAGGGCCATGTAGAGGCGCATTAAGCGTCGTGTTCATTGGGGCATTTAACGGCGCATTCAACGTCGTGTTCAGCGACGTGCTGGACCCGTTAGCTGATCCTGTGGCGGACCCTGTTTCCGACCCTGAAGCCGGTTCTGTAGCCAATTCTGTAGCCAATTCTGTAGCCGGCTCTGTAGCCGGCTCTGTAGCAGTGTCTAAAGGCCCGGGATGCGGCGGGGTATTATAAGCATATGAGTATTCAGGGTAGTCGTATTCGTTTACAGACTCGCTTGCACGCGGAGTCTCGGCTTCCAAAGATTCGTATTTCGACGCCTGAGGGGTTTCAAGCAAAGTAGGATCAGCGCCCTCCTCTAAAGTGGGTGTAGAAGGCCGCACTGCCTGGATCCCGCCTTCGTTGTATGTTTGTGTAGTATCTAGCGGTCCTAACGGTTCCGGTGTGCTTAATGGCCCGTTCGGTTCGCTAAGATCTTGGCCAGAAACGGGTGCGTTTGCTTGGTTTATAGAAAGGTTGCTTGTACGTGACGTCACACTCCGTATTTGCTTTTCGCCGTTCCAGTCGTCGTAGTCGGGGTATATGCTCGATCCCGTAGAGGGAGTCCGGGACGGTTGGCGCTCGCCGGGTGTATAGAATTCGCCAGGTTGGCTAGTGACATAGTCCGACGCCATCAGTTCAGGATCTTAAGATTGGCAAAGGGTCTTATAAGTTACTAGTCGTCCTAATACGCGCTGTAGCTTACAAGCGTTTGGTTTAGGAGTCAACAGCAGATTACAGTGCTGCGTCCAAGCCGCTGGATCAGAGAGGTATCCTGTAGCCACGTTTATATGGGGTGCAGGTTTATTCTAAGGTCTCAGAGTCACGTGAAACGAGCTATTTTTGCGTTTCGAGATCCTCTAATCTAAGGGTAAGAGAAGTGGGGTGAGGGGTGAGAGGGAAGGGGGGGAAAATTGAGGCTGAGCTTAGATGTGAAGCGTTTTTTGTCAACGTCTTGGGAATAGGGGAAGGCGAGGGGAAAGGAAAAGGGGAAAGGGGAAGTAGTAAGTTTGAAAGATGGGGAGGGATGGGGTTATGGCAGGGAAAAAGGGAAATGTGGACAAATGAAGATAATATGAGAAAACCCGGTAGACTAGAGATTGCGTGTGGGGTCTGGGCGTGCAGACGGTTTGACGGGGTAAACCAAAGACGTCGCTACTGAGGTGGGAAATCGGTGTTATTATCTAGCAAATGCTGGAATTTAGACCAGAATCTAATTCGATTATTAGGAGGCGAATTGGGTTCTTTTAAACGCACAAGTATCGTAATTGCAGTCAATACTTTATCTCAAACGACAAAGGGCAGGGGTAAAAACACAATTTAGTTCGTGTTAATATGATCATCTAACTTTTTATTTCACGCGTACTCTAAAATGTGGCCTTATTATCTAAATACATCGCTTCTTTCCCTAAAACTCATGTACGAATGGCCAGCGAAATGGGTCTTGAAGTGCAGGATTTCAGTCGTACCCATAGTGTCATCGTAATTTGGCGTTGGCTTGCATATACGTACTCATGCATCTAGGGCCCGTTTTAGGATGTTAGGGGTTTTCGTGGGTTGCATGGGTACTGTATTAGTTGCCTTGGTAGACGCGTTCAGAAATACATTCACTAGTCCCCGATAATATTTTAATTCACTTGTATCTGTCTTTCTTTTTTGACCGCCTTTTTTTTCTTATTTTGGGGCTGCAATTTTGGGGCTGCAATGTAGTCTCTGTAATTTGGACTGCGTTCACTGGAAATTAACTATTAGAGGCTGGGATTTATAGTTAGGGAAATAGATGTACATGAAATTGTTTACCAGATGCAAGTTTGCTATGCATATTTGCGTTTGGAACTGTTCTCGGGAACTCGTATACATTTCGTATACATTTCGCACACCATTTATTAAAAGCGGTTATTTCTATCTGAACTAATTTATTTCTGTCTAGGTTATTTCTGTCTGGGTGACTTCTGTGTATCTTCTGATCTCGTACATTTGGTTGGCCACAATGCAGGTGCTGCCCTGCATCCGTGGTTAAGAACTGCAGCTACTTATTCTTAGTACACAGAATCGATCGGCTATTTATATTCTAGATTGCTATCCCGCAATCTCCATTCGTTTCTCCATGCTTTTGTGTTTGTTGTTTATGATTATGTGGATCAGAGGATGCGTCGGTATGTGCGTCAGTACATGCAGCCGCTACTTACGCGTTCCTTTTTAGTTAGTTTATGGGTGGGCCCCGGATTAGCTGAGCAGTGGAGAAACTTATAATTAGCTTAAGTGCGTCCCTATTTATGTATATATATTGCGGCTAGTATGCACAGATTATCATCTATGTCTGCGGCAAATCCATTACTCAAATTCAGTATTCGAGCTCAGTAAAGACTAGGCAATACTAGTCCCCGAAAAATGCTTCGGCAATGTGTGTTTATGTATGTATGTGTATACAGTATTATAAATAGAATCGGTGTCTCGGCAGCGATATTCTGCCGATGTGCTCGTATAAATAGAACATCTTCAAAAATAGATTACGATATAAATAAATGCTTACCTAAATACATGGATAATTCATATGCTTATGCTTATGCGTATGCGTACGCCTACGGACTAAGTTGAGTTCCAAAACCCACCCTTTTCTAGGTTAGCTATGGCAGACTCAGATTAGAGATACGTGGGTCACCAAATAACGGAATATACCAATCGTTACAAGGATCGTGCGTGCGTTCGCGCAAGCACATATCCGCGTAATCCAATTGCAAATCCATTTCGATATTGCATACCTCGGGATACGTTTCCTCGAAACTGCAGTCGTTGGTTGAGACGTTTGAATAGTAATCCAAATCGGGAATATAGTTCTCGTCCTCATCGATGTACTGAACGCGCGGAATCTCGGTTGTTTCAGTTGACGCAGGGGGGTCGTACATATTGAATAATACCAGGCTAAGATCACCCTGCTGATCAGGGTAGGTTTCATATGCATTGTGTGACGTACTTGCAACTGAATGCCTAATAAGCGGTATTTCACTAAGCGGTATTTCACTCTGCGTGCGTTCGGTATTGCTAGCTTGAGACGTTGCTGGGTTTACAACTCTGTTTGCAACTCTGTTTGCAACTGGGTTCGACAAGGCAATTGAGGACCTACTTGTATTAACAGAGTGGTTTTCACATTGTTTCTTAGCAGGCGGATCTTTGTATGGGTCAACTGAGTAGGGTTTGGAGCCATTGACTGGTTCACTCATATGTCGAACGGTTTGGTGACACGAATTGTACTCAGAAAACGAATGAGGTCTTTTAGTTAAGACCGGTTTCTCAATCGGCGTCAGTAAACCCCGATTCTCGAAAGCAAGAGAACTAACTTGGGATTTTGGGAGCGCTAGGAGGTCGTGCTGTTCCAGCTCGCTCAGTTTGCAGTCACGAATCTCGTCTTCAGACACGCTGCCAATCTCGTCATCAGTTGCAGTGTCGGTCGCGTCATCGGTTGCGCCGTCGCTCTCACCGTTGCTCTCATAAAACGATTTATGACTTGAGAAGCTGTCAGCACGGTTTTTTGTAACTATCGTTTCCTCATCGCCTGTAGGGGCAAGCAAAACCTTGTACCCATGTACATTATTGACCCCAGGCTCTTTCTTGGGTTTTCGCGCCTCGACGTACAGGCGGACATCTTCAACAGCTTGCGTGGACATTTTGTGGAATGATCGAAGATGACGGAGGAAGTAATGAAGACGTTTATACGGCTGTCTTCTACGGCATTCGTTGAACGAGCAGCGGTAATGGACCGAGGCAGTGCGCTTTCCAGGCTGCGTCTTCTTCACTCTGGGTTTGGCGGTTTTCCGAGGTCTGCCACGTTTAGGCCAGAAAGGAGTCCCGACCAAAACAGTATAGGACTCTCCTGTTTCCATTTTTGACAGCTGTGGCAGTTTTGACAGCTCTGATGTATTACCGTCAACGCTCATTAGTTCAATAAACGTTGCAGGTAAAATGCAATCCAGGAAGTGGGATACTAGTAAAGGGATAAATTTGGGTGTGGTTAATGTGCGTATCTTTTCTTTTTGGCTTTTGTGGACTTTGTGGACTCGTGGTTTTGCCGGTCACGCATTTGTGGCACCGGGCGGGTACGGGTTGCGTGTTTTCGTTTCTATTTCCACGAACCCTTACGTGGCCGCGCGGTGTGGTTTAAATGTTATTATATGCAGCTAATAATCACTTGGTTCTCTTTTCGTGTATAAAGTTCGCACACTAAAGACTTGTGCCTGTTGGTTAACTGTATCGTGGCATTTACGTGTATCATAGGCTCAATTCCAATTTAGCGTCATTCTTTCACTCTAACAATTCAATAATTTATCCTGAATTAAACCACTTTTCTCCGCCGGTGTACAAACACTTTACCACACCCTCCGCTATTTCTCCGGATATGCGCGACTCCGCATACACACTCTTCCGCCAGTATGCACATGAACACGTCAGTGCATGTTGACGCGTATTGTGGCGCACCTCATAAAGGGTTTCCTAACTCTAAGCGAGAAGCCGTGTTTGTCATCACAGATATGATCGCTTAAAAAAACCCCGAGTCCGAGGTGAGATAAGTGGGCTTGTTGGCAGTATTGCGTATTTGTTTTGTGTGACTAGCCAAAGAAAAGAGCGATAGGCAATAATTACGAATTACGTGAAAGGTGACAATGACTTTTTAAAGGGGAGAAAGGCAAACGTCATATAACTTGTCTAGAAAAAGCGTAATTCTCAAGCAACCAAAAAAAAAGCCCACCACCAAAACCCAGGAAAAAATTACTCCCGAACCAAGGTGGAGCAGGCCGAATTGGTGAACAATAAGAGGGAATCTGCATCCTATGTGGTTTTTAGACTTTGTTTTATCACTTCTTCTAAGCGCAACCTGCGCATACGGCCTTTACCGGACATGGCTCTGGGCGCGCGAGAATTTCAATCTTGGGCACATCCAGTTACAGGAGTTCCAGCGCCGTGAGTACACTGCCGTTCCCGACATTTCCGAGCCCACTAACAGCAGCGGCGAGAGAAACTAACGCAACTAACACGCAACTAAAACGCAACTAGAACGCAACTAACACGCAACTAACACGCAACTAACCCGACTAACGTAACTAACCCTTCCGTTCAATGTACTCGTCGATTTGTTTCACCGTTTCGCTGTCGTCGAGGCTCAGTTCGCGCCAGTACGGCAGTTTGATCGTCAATGCAGCAGGATCCAAGCCGAGGTTCGACAATTCCTCAAAAACCGACGGCATGAACACGGAGTACCCGTCGTCGGTGAAATGCAAGCCGTCGTCGAGCAGCTTGAGGTTGTTCTGAAACAATTTGCGCAAATTGACGCACGGCAAGTTCCGGTCGCGCGCAAGCTCCTCAATGGCGTCGATGTACGGCTGCGTTTGCACGTTCGAATGTTCTGGCCATTTCTTCTCGTCGGCAATGGCTGGCGTAAGCAGGAGAATCCGTGAAGTGCGTTTCGTTAAAGCGTCTAAAATGTACGCCATGTTCTCGCGGAATTCAAGCATTGGCACATGCTGCGGCGTGTGGCTGAGAGCTGCGTCGTTTGTTCCTAAAAACAAAACACATCCGGCAAGCTCAGTGTCCACAGAGCTCAGAATATGGGGCAGCGCAACCCGGATCGTGCGGCTGTTGTACCCGCCGTACCCGCGGTTGATAACATCAAGACGCCGGACGTACCTATTAGCCAAGGCGGGTGCAAGCCCCGAAGACCATTTAACGCTGTACTCAGTAATCGAATCGCCTAGCAGGAGAAGCTGGGGGTATTTCATTAGCTTACTTCATCGCACCATTGCACCATTTCTAGCGATGGGCGGGAAACCTTACCGCATTTCATATCGATCATATCAATCATATCAATCATATCAATCATTCCAATCATTCTAATGATACTGTTCTAGTCAATTAAGTATAATTGTCATTTTTCAGCTCTCGTTTCTGAAACATATAATTACCAGCACCAATGACTCTAGGTATCGGCACTTTTATACACGTCACACGCTCCGTTTGTTGGGTATTGTGATAAGCTATTATAAAGAGCACTACCGTGTGTATCTGGAACATGTTTATCTGATTATAGTTCCATATTCGTGGATTTAATTGCGCACGTGTTGTCTATACCGTTATCGCCAGATGTGTTGGATGCATTGGATGTACTGGATGTATCAAAATTTGTAGTCATTGCCAGGCATTGCCAGGCATGATAGGTGATGGTAGACAAAATAGGTAATTATATGCAGGCATGGGCGTTAGATATGGTAGTACAGTTAGGTACAGCTAGGTACAGAGTATGCATAGGTAGGCATGGGTAGGCATGGGTAGGCATGGGTAGGTATGCATAGGTAGGCATGGGTAGGTATGCATAGGTAGGCATGGGTAGGTATATATGGGTAGGTGTAAGTAGGCGTAACTAGGTGCGGTTAAGTACTTGCAGTCAGTTACGCGTGTCTATCGGTGAATGCGTATAGGTACGGGTTATATGGGTACCATGCAGGTGCGCCAAGCTACGACGGAAAACAGCCACAAACATACTGCTGGCGGCAATTGACACGTCAATGCCTTGACCACAGTTGCGTATACATACGTGGTACACGCAAAGGCGTGAAATTGCGCAATAGTTTAGTACAGTTTAGCCTGGTTTCAGTGAATACACCACTATGGTTAGCGCCCTAAACCTAATGCATATACGCACAGTCTCCCCACTCCCCTCCCACCGGGGAATCGAGGTATCTAGGCCAGGGCTGGGGTTTAATGGATTCGGTGAATCCAGTTAGTATTTTCAGGGATGAGCGCTGAAAACCATGTGTTTGGGCTCGAGAATTTCGGCAACACATGCTACTGCAACTCCGTGATGCAGGCGCTCTTTAACCTTGATATTTTCCGGGACTATATCGAGCAGATCGGCACACCGAACGTGCACGTCAACCACCAGCCGACCCACCACCAAGAACCGGGTTTTTCTACACAGAATTCCGTCCACGAAGCGGAACACCCGCCGTTGTCGACGACAACAAGCGCCTCGACTGGTGCTAACGGTGCTAACGGCGCTAATGGCGCTAATAACGGACCTAAAGACGACGAAAGCCGAGGAGGTCTCAGCAGCCTTAAATCGCGGTTCTCGATGCTCTCGCAGTCGAATGTAAACAGCAGCGTTAACCATTTGAACAGCACTACTCAATCCAGCCGCAGTCATCTACCCGAAGACGGTCGTGACGGTCGTAGCGGCACACAATCGCCGCAGTCTTCAAACGCACCGTCTCCGAGCATTGACTCGCTGAGCAACCAAGGAACGACGCCGATTGTAGGGCTTTTGAATATTTCTAAACAGGAAACTCAGCAGCAGCGCAATGATGCGGCGCATGTGACGTTAGGAATGAAATCTGTCGCCGCTGAGACTGACAGTCTGATTGAACAGCGCAAACGCAATGCCATGACAGCAGGCCCTGTCCTTCGGATTACTCAAGGCCGGGAAAAGGATTACGGAATGAAGGGGTCGCTTTTGACTGCAGTCAAAGACCTTTTCTGTGCTATTAGCGCAAGTGCAAGCCGTGTAGGCGTTGCCAGCCCCGCTCACCTTATTGAAGTGCTTAGAAGCGAGAACGAGATGTTTAGAGGCTCAATGCATCAGGATGCACAGGAATTCCTGAATTTCTTGCTCAATCGGATCATGGAAGAGGAGGACAAGATCCTTGCCAAGGAACGGAGCGATCCAGCCACTGCCGGCGCAGCGTCGCATTTAGTGACTGCTCGAAAGATGTTCAGCGGTGTCATGACTAACGAGATGCGGTGTTTGTACTGCGAGACTGTAACGAAACGCAATGAACAGTTCTTTGATTTCAGTTTAGACACGTACCCCAACACCACAGTCTACCATTGCTTGAAAACGTTCTGCGGAAACGAAGTTCTGGGTGGGACTAACAAGTTCTACTGCGACACGTGCGGAAGCCACGAAGAGGCGATGAAATGCCAGAAAGTGAAGGTTGCGCCTAAAATCCTTATTCTACACTTGAAACGGTTTAAATTCAACGAGGAATTGCAGGAGAACACGAAACTGCTGCACCGCGTTCTGTACTCGCGGTACCTCCGACTTCCTGTGACCACAGACGACTGCACGACGCCCGAGAAGCTGTACGAACTGAGCTCGATAATTGTACACCTTGGCGGCGGCTTGAACCAAGGCCATTATGTGGCTCTTTGTAAAACAAGAAACGGGTGGTTATTGTACGACGACGAGATGGTTGACAAGGTCGATGATTCGTTCGTCTACAGGTTCTTTGGCGACAAAGCCACTCTGTCGTGTGCGTACCTCCTAATCTGTCAAGAAGTGAGCGAGAAACAGCGCGAGCGGGATAACACTGTTCTGGACGACAGGCTTCTCACACTCAGTTTATCCGAGAATTTCGCGATTGACGAGACGCTTACTTCGCAGATCCCTCCTGTCTCCTCTTCGCAAGTCAGTTTAGACCACACCGACAACGACAGCGAGAGTTTACAAGGCAGCCAAGCGAGTCTGAGCGGGTCTCCGCCTGCAGGGTTTCTTTCGCGGTACGAGAGCATGCGCAAGAAGAGCCCGAATAAACGGTTCAGCTTGAAAAGGCAGGAACGGTAATACACTAATATGCGACTGCCATTGCGGCCCACCTTTACATCTATACCTACATGTATCTATATAGCGTTACCCTAATTTCTAGCGTCACCGTGCATCCATCTGCCTAAACCCACTACTCATTCAACTACTCATTCAACTACCCAATCAACTACTCAATCAACTACCTAACTCATCAATTGCGAAACCAAACTATTCTAAACAAGCAAGCCTTTACAAATAAACAAAGGGACTGTTGAAACTTGGGCGAGGCGTCCAATAATGCAAAACTACGAAGTACAATTGACAAATACTAAACATCCATTAGAAGTAGTAGTAAGTAAAGTGAAGACAGATGTATAGATGTTATGTTAGTTACCTAGCCGCTAAACTGAGACCCATAAACCGTTTACGGGAGAACAGCATCCAGTGCTTGCTGGGAACGCTGGCATCAAGCTGGTATACATGCTGCAGCAACCTCTCGGCCAGCTCTTGGCGGAACTGTGAAAGGTACTGTCTCAGAGTATCGATTTCGTGCACGGAAGAAGGCGCAGCATAGATCGAGTTCAAAGGAAACGCCGGTTCGCCAGGGATCGCGAAATCGTCGCTTGCAAGCACATTGAGGGTCTTCTGCGCTTGCTGGAAAGTAGGGTTCTGACGCAGCTGGGTAAGACACTCGTTCACAAACAGAATGCCGTAGACAAGAGTCCTGTCGGCGGGGCCTTTGATCTCAAAGTTGCGGAAGAAACTGTTCACACGGAACAGATCGACAACCTCGTCAATGATATCGTACTCAGTGGTCTGGAATGCAGGTCCACGGTACTTCGTGCGCAGCGGCAGAACAGCAAGATTGCCAATGAGACGGACGTCGGGATAGTCGTTGAAGACCGAATGCTGCACAGGCATGGCGAACTATAGGGTACGGGTTTGTAATATGTCGGGGAAGTATCCGGTAATAGCTGGCAAAGCGTGATGGTATGCCAATAGTATAAGTGCATTTTGCTACATGCACTGGATGAATCTTTGAAACTGAACCGGACCATTGAAATGGTCTATAATTACATTGACGTACTGCGGTGTTATAATTGAGAAGGCTGCTATTAGCCTCGTTATGCCTACATGAATAGAGTGGAATAACACTTAGCCTAAACGCCTACCTATATATCCACTTATATGCCTACTTATATGCCTACCTATATGCCTACCTATATGCCTACCTATATGCCTACCTATATGCCTACCTATATGTCCACATACACGCCTACCGTGGTGGTTTCAATAATTGGAAGGTGCATTTAGAAGTAAAGTGTGCATTTAGATATAAATTATCGCGCTATTGGCGCAACACGCTTGTAGCGCACAGACAAAGAACACTTTCGTAGAAGTACAATAATGATAGATCAAACACCGCTAGCTCTGAAGCGCCTTCAGTCGGTCGCGCATATCGTTGATTGTCTGCATATTGACGTCCTCCTCTTCAGGCTCTTCTTCAGCGACCAGCGCCGGTTCAGCAGGTTTGCTCGCTCTCTCGCGAGAAACAGGATGAATGACTTCGTTCAAAATCTTGTCGACTGCATCCTCGGCCTCGTCCTCGAGTTCCAGCTCGTCGGTGGCGTCTATACTGTCTAATGTGTCCGTCACCATCTCCTCAATGATCCCGGTGCGCACGAGCTCCTGGCTGAGCGCCATCATTGGAGCAGTGAGTTCCTGTACTTTTACGAGCTGATTGACTTCTTTCATAACAACAGCAGACGATTGCATGCAGCCTTGGACCTTTTGCATGGCAAACGACTCGGCCACTTGTAACTTGATACTGTTGAGCTGCGCTTTAGACAGCTGCAGCTTGTCTTTATGCTGGTGCGATCTGTAAAGCTCGCGCGCTAGCATTTTAGCGCTTTTCAAATCGTTACGGGCCGCACACTGCTTTATCATTGCTTTGGTCTTGTTCTCTACAATTGTGAGCTTGCTGATCTGCTTGTCGACCTCGCGAATGCTCTGGCGCACTAAACGGTCGCAATTCCGTTTCATCTCCTTAGGATCAGGACCGTAAACGGCCCGTTTGATTGACTGTAGCATCTACCTGCCAGCCAATATTAAAGGCAGAGGAAACCTTACTATACCTACCTTACATACGCTACTACACCACTACTTACACATGCTGCACACGGCTCACCCATGGCTACAGTGCTCACCTATACTTACCAATAACCTTACCAATTACCTTACCAACTTACTCCAAATACTTACGTACAGCACTCTCTACCTTACCTACGCACTCTAATCACCAAGACTCAAGTAGCGCCAACTAACTTAACTCTCTTACCTTTCCTTTGCCACATCTTAGTACGCGTGGATACATTATACTGGTAGCATGGATACATGATATGAATATGATAAGTGAATGATGTGACGTGGAATTGTTCACAAGATACGGTTTCGTTAGTAATATATTGCAAGCGGAGAATCGATACGATATTGCTACTTTTAATACCACATGATACCGTTAATCAGTGATGAAATACACAATCAGTGCAAGCCATAACAGCGGTATGCACGCTGAGTAATATTTAATTTACGCTGACGACTGATCATCAGTCAAAGTATCCTTGCCCCGGTTTGGTTTGTCAAAAAGAGCTTTTTCAGCCCTGTGCCCCCGAAAAGACTGGCAGTGTCAGGTAATCGCGACTTGTGCAGCGAGTTCATGGACGCGTTTAATAACTCGGGCGGGACAGACACGTTGACCCCTCCGAGCAGTACAGACAAGATACGCGAAAATGAAGCTGAAAGAGCGGCCGTGCCAATACACGAAGGCGGTCCGGAAAGAGAGCGCGATCCGAGTGCTGAATCTGAGCATTTAGAGACCAAGGAAGGGTTAATTGGTGAACCCGACGCGTCAACGACCGCGAAACGGAGTACGGACGCGCCGCAAGACACAATTGAACCCAAGCGACGTTGTTCAAACGATGCGCGCTCACCAGAGGCGAAATCGGCAGGCAGTGCAGACGAAGCAGCCAATAACCCTGGGAATGCAGACCCGGCTGGGTCCAATGCGTCTGCAGAGGCTTCTAATGACCTCGTCCTCTCTACAGCTTTGTCGAATCAGTTGATTAACCCGTTAAACCATACATCTACAGCGATCTCTGGGCAAACCGACGAAACCAACGGAACTAATGAAACAGCTTCTAAGACTGAGGAGCAGACCAATGAAAAAACAACTGAGCAGACCACTGAGCAAACAACTCAACAACTCACTGAACTCACTGAGCAACTTACTGAACAACTCAATGAACAACTTAATGAGCAGATCAATGAGCAGATCAGTGACGAATTGACTGGGGAATTGACTGATAAGATCGCTGAACAGATCACTGAAGAGTTGTCTGAACAGGTTGATCAATTAACTGCAGACGCTGAAACCAACACTGAAACCAACACTGAAACCAATGCTGAAAACAGCACATCCCCATCCAATAACAATGATCACAACGATCGCAACGATCGCAACGAGTCTAATGAGCCTAGAGCAGTCAGTGAAGTCAGTGAAATCAGTGAAGGCAGTGAAGTTCATGACAACGACAACGAAAACAACAATGACAATATGACTACAGATATGCACGACGAGTCGAATTTAGATATGCTTGACGACGACGATGTTGACGATCTTGATTTGGATGCGTTAATGGTTCAATTACAGCAGCATACCGAGAAAGCAGGCAATTCTCACCAGTCAGAAGACAAGGAAGAGCCCGAGTACTCGATTGAACAGCAATTGAAGGGCGCGCTTTCGTCGTTGGGCGATTTCGATGTCGGTGTATACGATTTAGACGACGACGACGACGGAAGCCACCAGGAGCTGCACGAATCGATTCAGAACTCTTTGAACGAGCTACAGAATTCAATGCAGCTGAACCTGCGATCCGACCAAGACCGTCAGAACCAGAACCAGAACCAAAATCAAAATCAAAGTCACGCTCAACACCAAGATCAGAATCAAAATCACACACAAAATCATAATGAACATCAAAACCAGCATGGACAAAGTCATGATCAACAGGAACGGGAGAATAGACAACAGCCCTCAGAGCAGTTACAAGACCCTTCTAGGTCGCAGGAACCGCAATCAGAGCAGCCGGCCCTTTCTTCGCCTTCAGACAGGATCCCTAATGCGTTGTCTGGATCGTTATCCACTAATTCCAGCGCACTGGCTTCTCCTTCTGATCCTAACAGCACTGCAGTGCCCGACTCGCGCACTAAAACTCTGATTGCTCAGATCCCTCCTCTTCCTACAATGCACGGACAATTGCCGCCTATGCCGCCTCCTCCGCCTGCATTGACTAGCTCAACTATTCTGGAAGGGAGAAAACCCATGTCCACACAGGAGCGCGTGCAGGAATCGCCAGCCGCGCTTTCAGATGACAGGGAAAAGGATTTAGTAGCTCAAGTGAAAGAAGCCAGCTCAAGCACCAGCAATGACACCGTTGGAAGTGGAATTGATGGTCCCAGCAAGAGTTACGCGCAAATAGAAAGCGAGATGCCGTTCAGTAGAAACACCTATATTCTGAACACCAGGCAGCGGTCAATGGGACTTCTCGACTCGCTGGCTTCACAAATCCTCGACGCTTTGAGTTGTCATTATTACCAGGACACGCTGACAACGGTTACTCAAGCGTTCAGTGAAAGGGGTATGGCGTACAGGATCCTGCTGGACGCCTTCGAGGATTTAAAGCGACTTTATTTCCCGTACGCTTCTCCCAGTTCGAGAGTTTCTGCTAATGAACGCAAACCCGTCAGCATTAGACCGTTTCTGGACTACGAGATGGAGGGAGTTGAACGGACACGGCCCAATATGATAACCATTCAAAGAACTAATTTAGCGACATTTGTGGCCGCGGTGTTCGGATCGATCGAGATTGGGTTCTGGGAACTGGAAAGCTGGTTCCTTAAAGTGTTTGTGCCTAAAGGCGGCCGGCTATTGAAACAGCAGGCGAATATCTACCTTAATTTGAAAACACAGGCGTACATTTCAGCCGTGGAGAGCACTGACGACCCTGAATTGCGGAAAGAAGCCTTAAACGAACTGTTTCCAATAGATTTCGAGTATAAACTACGCGAAACCTTTGATCAGAGAATAGCTTTGTCGCCTACTGAACTCGATTTCGTCGAACGGTGTCAACGCCGGCGCGAGAATATCGAGGCTTCAGACCCGAAAACGTTGGCTAGCAAGTACCATTGGGTCCCGTTTCTGCGTGAAATGAGCCACTATATCCAGCGCAATCATTACTCTTTGTTACAGCCGCGGAAGTACTACTACGAATCGCTTCCTCTGCCTCGCCAGCCAGCCGAATTGAAACCTGCGGGCAGGAAACCATTAGAAAGACCGCGTCATAAACCGCTCGATCTTTGTATGCCGAGAATGCCTGTTTCTCATCCTCAGCCTCAGCCTGCTCAGCCTTCGTCTGCTAGCTCTAGTCCTGCAATTCCAGCAGCTGCACCTAATACAACCGAATCACGCGATAAAGACGTTCACTCCGAGCCTACGGGGCCTGCTAAACCAGGAAGTCCTGACAAACCAGCCTCGTCAACTGCTTCATCAACTGCTACAGCAACAGTTCCTTCCACGACTCCATCAACAGCCCCGTCCACAGCGTCGGCACCTCCTGCAGTATCTTCTCCTGTAAAGGCTGCTCCTTCTGCTCCTTCTGCTCCTTCTGCTCCTTCTGCTACGACTTCTCCTGTTGCATCTAATGCTGTTCCTTCTGTTGCACCTGCTGCCCCTGCTGCTGCACCCACTGCACCCACTGCTTCCGCTTCCGCTGCTGCATCACCCTCTGCACCTACAGCTAGCACTCCTAGTACTGCACAGTCTGGACCAGCTGCCAAACCGGCTGCACCGCTTGGATCAATGCCGCCGTTGCCGCCTAGTTTGATCACTAGCCTTCCGCCGCTGCCTGTAGGCGACAGTTTAAAGGGAATTCCTATGAAGATCAGTAGCGAAGGACACCCTATGTTCCCTCCGCTTCCCAAACAGGTCCTCCCTCCTAAATCTCTGATGACGAGCCCGGACACTGTGCCTAGACCCAGAGAACATAAACGGCCGTACCCCCCAATCGACTTCAACAGCGGGGGTGCAGTCAACACTTTGGCGGCCTACGAAGCGGCCAAAGCGCGCGCTGACGGAACCGATGCCATGCGGCCTAAACCCTCAGTGTTCACAACGCGCAGAACATGGACTGAAGAAGAAGAAGAGGCGCTGTTGAAGGGTATGGATCAGGTACAAGGACCGTACTGGGCCCAGATTTTAGAACTTTACGGTCCAGGCGGGAAAATCAATGAAGTGTTGAAAGACAGGACTCAAGTACAGTTGAAAGACAAGGCTCGTAACCTGAAAATGTTCTTTGTACGGTTGGGTGTAGAGATCCCAACAGTGTTCCAGTACGTAACTGGAGACTACAACACGAGAAAGAACTCAGGCAGAAAACGGAACAAGAAGCGGCCGGGCGAGGAGCAGGGTTATGAAGACAGCCGGTCTCCAGCCCAGACTCCTGGTCCTAGTAATAACAACCAACTGCCCCAGTCTCATCAACCTGTGCAGCAACCTCATCAACTCCAGCCTCATCAACTTCAACCTCATCAACTTCAACCTCATCAACTCCAAACCCATCAACTTCAAACCCATCAGCTCCCTCAATCTCATCAGCAAGTGCAGCAAGTGCAACAAGCGCAACAAGTACAGCCAGCACAGCCAGCACAACCATTGAATCATCAACACATCCCTTCGCCTCATCAGCCCAGCATCCAAGCTCAACCGCAGTCTCACCAGCCAACTCAAGCAGGAGTATGTGTGAACCAAACTTCGCCGTCTCCTGTCAATTCAGCTCCTGTCAATTCAGCTCCTGTCAATTCAGCAGCTTCGGCCAATGCGGCCTCGTTAAGCCCTGTTTCGAGCGACTTGAATGGACTTAATACCACTGCGCCAGTTCCTGCTCAGTCGCACAATGCTGAACAAGCAGACCAAGCAGATAAACAGCCTGAACTAGGGCATGAACAGAACAAGGAACTGGACTTGCACGGCGATGACAGTACTGGTTTCCATGATCTTTTTAGCGGATCCGATGTCAAAGACGAGGAAGAGCTGCAGAAACTGCTTAGTCGTGTTGACGAGTTTGTTGAAAAGAATACCTGAGCAAATGACATGATTATTTATGATTTATTTATTTATTTATTATTCTTAATAGAATTACTACAGAACAATGCGATGTAGAGTGGTTCTTTGCAATGCGACGCAATGCGATGCGATGCGATGGGTATGATATGATGATATGAGAATGCTAGAGTGGAATACTGTCAAGTTCGAGGTTCTCGAAGTCTATGCTTGGGTCTGTCATCGACCATTGAAGAGAGCTCCGGGGCGCGACCATAAACGGGCCCCGTTTCTCAAAGGATATGCCGGTTAGTGAACCGTCGTCAGTATGCTTGATCTTCATTATCTTTTCGCCGTTGTTCCAAAGATCTTCTTCGCTTTCGTAGTCGCTGCTTTCGCTGCGTTCAGCCGACTCGTCGAATTCTAGTGTCGGCACGAGTTTATCGAGTTTATCGAGTTTAGACCTCTTGGAAACCAATTTCGGAACGCCGTTTTCTGGACTTATCTCGTTGAATGAACGCACTCGCGGGTTGGCTGGCGCTGACGACGCTGAGAAACTGTTAAGGGATTTCGTAGCAAGCGCATGCCTTGTGTCGCGAGCAGGGGGTATATGGGTATTGTTTTTGGCATTAACTAGCTCAGCCGAGTTCTCCTTGCTCGCATTCGGAGCTTTGTCGGAAACTACTGGTCTGTCGGGCCTCATTTCGGGCAGCAACTTGTTACTTCTAAATAGGCTAACTCTATCTAGACTCTAGCTCCCTTACCCTTATTTACTCATTCTGGTTAATCAGATTAATTGAGATGCCATTGAAATATCATTGGAATATTGGAATATTGAAATATTGAAATATTGAGATTGTGTTTTTGTTTTGTGGCATTTAAGTTGTTATTGTATTATGTGCATTGTTGTGGTTTTACTTCTTGTCAGTTCCATTTAGTTCTAATTTGGTCCCAATTTGGTTCCAGTTAAGTTCCAGTTTGGTTCCAGTTAAGTTCTAGTAGCTGCACACTATGCTTCTACTTATATGCGTAGCCTCGTTTTTGCGTGTGTTCTGGTTACATAATAGTGGTCCGTATGGATGCAGCTTTTGAACTCGGCGCTAAATGTACACCTTATCCGTAATAGGTAGCACGTTCGAATTGGGGAATGCGCTATTTACTGGAATTCAGGTTCGGTGGATTAGAGTTTAGATCAACTTTAGGTGTCAATCTTGCCCGGAATTCTAGTGATATCTTAATTGTGGTTTAAATTGAGCCTGCTGAAACATATAAACATATGCTTTAAGATAAGACAGGGTTTGCGGCTGACGTTTGCCAGTGTCTCTAATTTGAACAAATGGAATCAACTCGAATCAACTGAATACACCGTTTCCGTTTTCCCGTTTTTGAATTGCACTTTTCTAAATTGCATTACCGTGCGGTTCTTATCCGCACCCCGCATGCGTTCTCCTTTGCCCGATCTCGTGCGTGATTGACTGCATGCTTATGACAAATCAAAATAAGGGATGCAGGCGAAGAATCAGGAGATGCTGGGGATAATTAGCCTGCGATATTAGACTTAACGGAGATCCGAAGTGGGAGTGTATTTTATTTATACTGATATAGTTCTCAAACCTCGGATTGAAAAATTTCAGCTTAGGCCCGTTCCAGAGTTATTTCTTAATCGCTCAGTTTTATTTAAAACATACCATTGCATTACCCCCTTTAGATCCGGATATTAGGGTTAGTGTTTTAAGAGGGTTCTTCCACCGAGTACATATGTATATATATGATTACCGGTGTATCTGGTAGGTCGGATTTTCTTCAGGACAAACGTCGCCTCTAATTTCCTGCATTCTCTAAACCCCATCCAAACTACACCACTCCTTTCCTTTATAAACCCCATAACATGTTCCAAAAGAATAAAGAGGTCGAAGAACTAGAAGCTCAGCTTCGCATTGTTTCTCAAGCTGCCGCTCAAGCCATTGAACGGGCATCGGTTCTTGAAACAGAATTAGAGAGCTCGAAACTGACTATGTCTCGTAGCACTTCTCAGAGCTCTTTAATGGGCAGTGACTGCAGCGCCACGTCGCAGGACGAGCGTCTCTCGGTTCTGGAGAACGCCTTAGACGCCATATTCAGAGCCAGAACAGAACTCAGCGGCCGGCACAACTACCAGTACCTGTAAACCACTGAAGACACTTATTTCCCCCATTTCCTTTAGACCCAAATTGTTTTCACAGCAAGAAGCATTTCTGTAAAGTGCCTTTGTGCTCGTTTCAGATCCTTCGTCGATAGATCCACGCAACTTCGGAAAGTCGTTTAATTATACCCATATACGGAACTATGGCACGATTCTAATCCTACAGGATTGATGGCATTATACAGAAACTTAATCCTCTTTTTTCAATCTTTTCAACCTTTACTACTATTTTTAGCTATCTGCTACGTTGTGTAGTGTCTTGGTATTATTCGGTTTTACCGGTATGTTTTTTGTTTGTTCTATAATCCGCATAGCAGTTGCATGTAAGAGCATGGACAAGTGCTCTCCTGTTGCGCTGGGCACGATTTAACCTTAACCTGATGTGCAACTTAGACGCGCGAGAAACGCGTTAATTAATATCTATTATTAGCTACGCGTTGCATCGTCTCGTGCTGGATATTGCAGATCTAAGTAGTTGTCATGACAGGAGAGAAAAGGATCACAGACTTCTTCGGTGCGGCTCCTAAAAAACAAGCAGTTCATGTAACGGCCTCTGTTACTCCGGCTGCCGTTAATGTAAAGAACGAATTGAACCAAGAACTTAAAAAGGAACCAAAGCAGGAACACCAGGAACACCAGGAACTTGAAAAGGGACCTAAGCAACCAAAGCAGGAACTCAAGCAGGAACTCAAGCAGACTGGGAACGCAGAAACTAAATGGGATAAAGAAAAATGGGTAAAAAGCTTGGACGCGGAAACAGCCTCGCTTCTGGACCTGGAAATCAATACTCTGGGTCCGTCGTGGTTAGAACATCTGCACACTGAGCTAACTAAACCATACTTTCTAAACTTAAAACGGTTTTTGAAGGCGCGAAAAGAAGCAAATGCTGAAATATTCCCTCCTGAAAAGAACATCTACTCTTGGTCGCGTCTTTCATCTTTTTCTAACGTCAAAATTGTTATTCTAGGCCAGGATCCTTACCATAACGTCGGGCAGGCACATGGACTGGCTTTCTCAGTATGCCCGCCCACACCGCCGCCTCCCAGTCTGGTTAATATTTACAAGGAGCTCAAAAGCTGCTACCCAGACACGTTCGAGATCCCTAAACATGGGTCTTTGGTCAAATGGTCGAGCCAAGGAGTTCTTTTGCTCAACGCATGTTTAACAGTAGAAGCGCATAAGCCCAATTCACATTCCAAAAAGGGATGGGAGCAATTCACTGAACAAGTGATTAAAATCATTCTAAGAAACAACGAGCATGTCGTGTTAATGGCGTGGGGAACCCCTGCTGCTAAAAGGATAGAAAAGATCCAACCAAACCAACGCCATTTGGTGCTACGAAGTGTACACCCGTCTCCGTTAAGCGCGTCTCGGGGTTGGTTCGGCACTAAACATTTCGTTAAAGCCAACGAATGGCTCGAAACTAAGGGGTTGACGCCAATTGACTGGACACTGATTCCAAAAACTACGCAGACCCCTGCTGATGAAAAGCCTGCACAAAAAAAGAGCTAATATTCGGGTATCACAGGGTGCAATGGTTAATGATTAATGGTTAATGATTAATGGTTATTGGTTATTGGTTATTGGTTATTGGTTAATGATTAATTGCTCAGTTTTTGTAGGACAATGACGTTACCCTGTTTTCTCGAATCGTCGGCAAAGAGACCGTTGAAGTACCGCATGGTTACATTATACCCATAAGATTCCAACAACGGTTCCAATGGCTCGAAAGCAACAATGGTTGTTGTTAATAGGTCTGGGTGCGCCAGCAAATACTCAGCTGGGTTTTCGTAAAACAGCTCGACCTCGTTTTTGTACCCGTAGATGTTCGTAAATGTGTCTAAAGGCGGCTCACACGTCAAGAATTTCGGGTTGAACTCTTTATCCAGTCTTTGGAAATGCGAGTTCCACGGTGTTGCGTGACACGGCATGAGAAACGACACATCAGTTATCGATTTGTCGAATCGTATTTGGTTTACAACGGCATTGACGCCGCGCATATGGAAGCACGACAAATAAACCGACACAACGGTGTTTATAAGTACCGACAAAATGCAAATAGTTTTAACAATTCTTTGTTTTCGCTTGTTTTTACGACCGAATTCAATAATACGGCTGTACCCCAAAGCCACGGTAATGTGCATAAACGGCAGTAAAAAGAACAAGAATCGCTGCTCTTTATGACTGATTAGCGACATAAGAAAAACGTTTAAACAGCAGATTTGTTTAACGAGTTTCGGAGTGGATCTCCAGCCTAGCATGAAAAGGGGAATAAACCCCAGCAGCAAGAACGGCAAACCCTGGACAAAGTACCAAAACACTTCGTTTTCGCCGTATAAACTACTGAAATTGTACACCAAGTTGAATTTGAAGAACTCGATGTACGGAACCAGGGTCATTGGGTAGTAATAAGCCAAGTCCAGAGCCAGAATTGCCAATTGAGCAGCCAGGGTTATGCCTATTGAAAACAAAATGTACTTAACTCTCTTGTTTTTGGCTGAGTCCATAGTGAACACATGGTATAGCCCAACATGCAGCCAGAACACTGCCGCGCTGGGCCGTAATGCAATAGAAATATGGGCTAGAGTATGAGCAAACGCCGATTTCAGCCACGACGACTGGGTGCGGAAGTAGAAGAATGCAACAACGATCAACACTGTTTCAAAGGTATTGCTAAATGGTCTTGTTGAACAGTACCAATTGAATGTAGAAGCCATTGAGACGTACCAAGCCCATTTCCCCAGTTTTCTTGAATTCAGCATCATTTCTGCTACCTTTCCGGTATAATAATCGGTACACGCGGCCACAAGCGCCATGAAAACCTTTCCCAAGACTAGATGGTCGATATCTAGGTAGTCGGAAATTCTAATAATAACTTCAAATAGCCTTGGCACTAAACTGGTCCGCAGTCCTACTCGCCATTCCCATGTTTTGTACCCGACGCCGTGCACTGCCAAATAAGCAGGCTCCCATGCCTGGAAATACTCGTCTGGTTGGAAATACGTGAGCACCAGAAACGCATTACAAAGTCTGAATGCAAAGCTGATTAGAAACCTGGCACACCCGAACCGGCTTCGGTTTACTTTTTTAACGTCAACAGCCGGATCATGCTGCATAGCCGTTAATCCCAGTACTGAATTTATCAGTTCTGATATCCGCCTTTGTCGATGACGTCATCAACGACCTAACTCGTCTTGAAGCCGTTTCCGTTTCTCTTCGCTTAAATTCAGCTGCATGTTGAGGGAAAGGATCTCGTCGTATAAATTCTGTACATTGCTCGCTTTAAGGTACCTCTCCTCGTTCAAGTCTCGATTCTTTTTATACATTTCTTCTAATTGCTCTTGTGTCAGTTCTAATTTCGTTTGTAGTTCGTTTCTGCTCTCTGTAAGCCTTTCAATTAGTTCAGTATTGACTTCTCCATCTCGAACTTGTTTCTGAACAGCTAATCTGTGAGCTGCTTCCTTAAATGCTGCAAATATCGGTACTAACGCGCGCTGTTTGTGATCGCGTTCAATCAACGACTCCTGTATTAGCTCCATAGTATATACTGGCTGAATTGGCTCCTTGGCTTAATTTCGCGGTACCTAATCTGGTTAATCGTTTTGCTAGTTTCGTTTAACTGCTTTGTTTGGTTTGGTTTAGTTTAGTTTAGTTTGATGCAGCTACAGAAATGACGTATTACAATGCCCTTAACCTGTGTATATCCTAGTAAAATAAGGGCCGGGGAAAGTGGGGTTCGCCTTCCAATATGCGCGGACGTGGACGACCTTGTTTGCATACTTATGTCACATTTGCGTCATGATGACGAAACTCTGTGGTTTCGTCGCATGTAGATCTGTAACAGTAGATGATACTCCGTTTATGCCGAGCAGTTGTAAAGATGTAGATAATAAATACTATAGAATAAACGGATTCGTGCATCAAATTTATGACTGTCAAATGCAATTGCTTGCCCTCTTTTTTTCCTTCTATTTTTTTCAGCATGCCATTGGCCCGTCTATGCTGTGTGTCCGTCATTGACGATTGCTGATTGCTGGAGATGTGACGACATGTATCCCCCCTGCTTATTCAGCGCGAGGAAATTACATTAAATCGTTGTTTGCATTGTGTGACCCACCAAAAGCGATAGTTTAACCACACAAAATAATACAGATGTTGAAAGCTAATGGTATGATCCGTACCGTTCTGACGAGAAGTCCTGCTAGAGCCATGGTTTGCTCTGTTCTGGCCAAACCCATGCTGATCCACAGCTTTTCTACTCTCAAGCCTGCAGTTGCGTCGAGTTCTCGTAAGTTTGTGAGCGCTAAACTTCCTAAACAGGCTCAATTTAGTTACAGCACCTCTACTTCCCGCCTTGTGGAAGCTCCTGCCCGTGTCATCGAGTACCCTGGTGTTAAAGCGATGAGCGAATCAAACGATCCTAATGTTGTCATTGTCGACGCGCGCGAGCCGGAAGAATATAAGGCTGGGCATATCCCAGGTGCCGTGAACATCCCATATAACAGCATGCCCGGTGCTCTAGGGCTAGATGCCGCTGAATTCGAGTCTACGCTCGGGTTCCCTAAGCCGCCTCTGGACAAAACCTTGGTGTTCTACTGCAAGGCGGGCGTCAGAAGCACCAATTCCGAGCAGCTTGCTAGCACCTACGGCTATACTAAAAGACTGAACTACAAGGGATCCTACGATGACTGGGTTCAGAAGGAGGCCAAAGATGCGAAGAAGGCCTAGGATACTATACAATCTACTAAGGCTAAGGAATAGATCAGAGCAGTACGCACTAATTAACACAGAGTCTATATTTAGAGAATTACTCAATTGATACGACAGCGGTGCCAATGTAGGAGCTTGTAGTAGTAATTAGCTGGTGAATAAATAAATATATGGAAGTGCATAATGCAAGGCGGTAATGTGGGTACACATTTGCCGCACTTTACGCACTTTACTCTGCTTCGGGCTGAGGACGGCGTTCCGGAAGCAGTTTCTTCTGTTTCTGAGCAACTTTCCGTCTTCTCTTTTCAACAGTCCGTGCAACCTCGCGGGAATTCATTTTACTGAACCTCTCCTTCAAAATAAACTCGCGCTTCTTAGCTCGACTCATCTTTTTATGCTTCAATTTAGAAAGAATATCCTCGTCCTCGTCTCGGCGTTTCAGGGTCTCCAATCGACTCTTCTGCGACTGAATAGCTTTGGCAATGGTCTCTCTTTCCTCCTCGTCTCTCGTGTCTTTCAATTGATTACGCAGGCTTCCTAATTCGGTCTCTCTGTACTCGTCTAGAAACTTATAGTTTTTACGTGCCTGTCGCATATTAGACCTTCCAAGAGCCGTGTCGAACCGCGGATCCTGATACAATCCTTTGGTTTCACGGCTTTTCATTCCAGGAATATCCCGGATTCTGGACACAGGTCTTTTTGTGCTTTGCTCACTAGGTGTTTTCATCTCTAATTCTGTTCAATAACCACACTCACAATCTCATTTAATTGAAAAAATCTGGGATCACTGTATATTACATGATACTGCCAATATGCATGCCAAAATCTGTAATACGTGATACCGACAACGCGATGCACAATGCGCTGCACAATGCACTGGATACTGCTAGCATCTTGTGGAGGTGCGGAGAAGTATCATTGCGTTGTTGTTGACTGACTGACTGTACATGATCGCGTCAACACAAAGATGTGTTGTTGTTGCCATGCCATGTGAACCGATAACCGAACCCGAGATGAGCGATAAAAAAAAAAGGGGGGAATACGAAGGTTTCGGAACGAATAGATGTTCTAGTTGTTTTCAATTAATTATATGGGTTTTTTTTGCTTTAAATCTAATTTCGTTTCATGTGCGGTTTAACACAAAACATGGATAACACATGTGTATCCCATGTGTGTCCCCGTCTTCATGTGTATGTATGTGTGCTCAAGGGTGCAAATGGGTGCAAATGGGTGTAAAGATGTGTACATGTATATGTATATGTGTGTGGGTGTGTGGGTATTTTTTTTGCTCTAAACGCCCCGTACCCCTCCGTTCCTTAGTTAGCGCCTTACAAACAACATGTTGCCGGCCCAATTACATACTTACGGTACATAAGCACAGTATTAATATGTGTTGATTCCTATCCATAACTGTGTGTCTCTGTGTGTAAACCGAACCTACATCTATATTCGTCTATCTAAATATATATACGCCGTTAAAAGAACAAAATGCAAACGATTAGTTCCGCGTTTATAAAGAAATACCTGAATAAGACAGCATATAAATACCGACAGTTTTATCTTTCTGTTGTTTGATGTTCAAGCACCTTTTTTTTCTTTTTTCTTTTTTTTTTTCTTACGCCTTCCGCCTCCTCTTCTTTTTCCCACATATTCCCTGCACCCTCATGCCATGCCTTTTCCCTCCCCCTAGCGCTAAGGTGTAAGTCAACCCTAGATACATGACCTAAGCGGCCCATCTTCGCAACACGAACACGAACTTCACTTTTAACTGATGGCGGATGCTCCCGAGCCAGATCTCGACTCTATAATTGACAGGCTGCTCGAAGTCAGAGGATCGAGACCCGGGAACAATGTTAACCTGCAAGAGGCCGAGATAAAGTGGCTCTGTACCAAGGCGCGCGAAATCTTTATCCAGCAACCCATACTTCTAGAGCTTGAGGCGCCCATCAAGATATGTGGCGATATTCACGGCCAATACTACGACCTTCTGCGGCTGTTCGAGTACGGGGGATTCCCTCCCGAGGCTAATTATCTTTTCCTTGGCGACTACGTCGATCGTGGCAAGCAGAGTCTTGAGACCATTTGCTTGCTGCTGGCCTATAAAATTAAGTACCCCGAGAACTTTTTCATTCTCCGAGGCAACCATGAGAGTGCTAGCGTCAACCGTATCTACGGTTTCTACGACGAGTGCAAGAGAAGGTACAACATCAAGCTGTGGCGCACGTTCACTGACTGTTTCAACTGCCTGCCGATTGCGGCGATAATCGACGAAAAGATCTTGACTATGCACGGTGGTCTTTCTCCGGACCTGAAAAGCATGGACCAGATTCGCCGTGTCATGAGACCGACCGACATTCCCGAGATCGGTCTTCTGTGCGACCTGCTGTGGTCTGATCCTGACAAGGACATAAATGGATGGGGCGAGAACGACAGAGGCATTAGTTTCACGTTCGGACCGGACGTCGTGACCAAGTTTTTAGAGAAGCATGATCTTGACCTAATCTGCAGAGCCCACCAGGTGGTAGAAGACGGCTACGAGTTCTTCTCTAAGCGCCAGTTGGTGACCCTGTTCAGTGCGCCTAACTACTGTGGTGATTTCGACAATGCCGGTGCGATGATGTCGGTTGATGAAAGCTTACTGTGCTCGTTCCAAATTTTGAAGCCTACAGAGAAGAAGCGTAAAACAAAGATGCGTTGAACAAAGCGGAACTGAACTGAACCGAAACTGAAACTGAAACTGAAACCGGAACTCGTCTTAACTGATCCGAGCTTGCGTTTGAATGAAATCGCGTTTGAATGAATTGCGTTGATCTATGTGCATGTCGACGTCTTAGGACCAGTAGTTGAATGCAGACTGAAAATGATGACTTGTAGAAACAATGTAGTTACATTTCTTGGTTGATTTTTATATATTATTTTATCCTTACAATACATCGTTCTTCCATCGTCTACGTTCCGGCTTCCGCGCCGGTTTACCGGTCCTTTTTGAATCTTTACGTATGTATGTAGATAGCCGCTATATCTTTTCGAGCTCTTTCCCAGCTCTTTCCCAGCTCTCTTCCAGCTCTTTTCCAGGTGCTTTCTGTATTTACTAGGTGCTTTTAGGTAGTAGATGCTGCTCGCTGGGGCCTATCTAGGCACATGATGCTACTTGCTAGGTCCTAGCTAATACATGGGTAGAGATAGGTACGGCTAACCTAATCCAAACAACCTAAATGGCAGACGACGGTATTGATTTAGAAGGCTTCCCAGACAATATCAAGCAAGTTATTCAAGAATTATGCGCTAAAGACGAGCAAAGAACTAAAGAGTTAGTGAACTACTTTGTGCACAAACTCTCGCCCGCTGATCAGGCAGCCAATCAAGCAGCAACCCGTTCCACTAACCAACCAGCCAACCAAGCGGCTAATCAGGCAGCTCTTAGCAACTCCAAGCAGAAAAAGCAGTTCGATCTGGTTTCTAAACTCAGCCAAATAATCCCGACTAGGAAACAAGTAGTTCTATGCATTAACAAACAAGGAGTACAAACGTTCGCTCCTTCTGACGTCTCTAAATCGACGCCATTAACCACAGGCACATGGACGGCGTTCAATGTGCTTCTACAGCTGCCTATTCCGAAAAAGGCGAACAAAGCTAATTTAGTTTTAACTAAATTAGGCGACACTTCGGAATCGCTCGTTTTCGCAGCCGACACTTCAGACGAGTCGTTTAAAACAGTTATTGACAAACTCTCGAAGTACTGTAAATATAAAGACCTGCAAATCACGCAGGATGTTGCTGTTGTCGCATATATCGGCGCCAAAGACGGCCTGCTCTACCTGCTTGAAGATTTCCTGTTTTTCGGGTTCAAAAAGCCGTTGAAACTGCTGCTGATTGCGGAAATTGAGAGTATTAGTTTCACTTTAGTGACAAGCCGGACGTTTAATATCGTTGTCCAGCTCCTGGATGAAACCACACACGAATTCGAGCAGATCTCGCATGCTTTTTATGACAGGTTCCAGGAGTACATTACCCGACACGGTTTAAGCGACCAAAGTTTGGCTGAAGAACGCAAAGCCAAGAAACAGAAAACCGGGCCGAGCGAGCTCGAGAAGGCCGAGGAAGAGACAGCCGAAAAGAGCAAGAATTCAGACGACGACGACGACGATGAAGAGGATGAAGATATACATACTGAGAGCGACAACGACAGCGAGAGCGAGAGCGGAAGCGAGGGTGGAAGCGAATAGGTGTAGATGTACAACATGTACAGTGTAAATAAATTAACAAAATTAACTAGAAACAGATCCTAAAGCTCGTTTCTGGAGCTCTTCTTCGACTAACCGCGCTTGCAGAAGCACGGCTTCAATAGACGACGCATTGACTTCGAGCCGTTCGTTTTTACAAAGATTCCATACTGCAGACTGGTAGAAATCGTCGTCTTCGGTGTCAATAGACCCGTGAACGAGCGCTACTGCTTGGACAAGCGTCTCGTCTGCGTGTTCAGGGTGCTGCTGCATAAGCTCATTGCGGATTTGAGCTACAACTTTAGAAAGACAGCGAGCCGCATTCGTTTCAGAACGGATATTGTCGCTAACGCTTCTTACTGAGTCTGGGACCCTGAGTTCGCCGTCAAACTCGGCGTCCCATGACTCGTCCATGCTAATTATTATAGGGCTAGGTCGATTTCGTTTTAAGCAGCTGGTTTAGAAATTTCTTATAGAAGAGGAATACAACTTGTATTAAATTGTACGCAATTCGCCTGTCATTTGTTTGCACTGCGAATTGCATGGCAAACTGTTTTCGAGTATCCAATCGAACACTCAAATGCGTCTCCAAGTATATACCCTAGTATGCACTATGGCATGCACTGTAGCATGCATCGTAGTTATTATGTGTAGTATGATCGCTTCTTACATGTCGCACACTTTTACTCTATAGAGAGTCACTATGGTTCCCGTGATTCCGATGATTCCGATGATTCAAGTGCAGGTCGCATCCAAGAGCGGTTTTCGGTGCTGGGCTGCATCTATTTATACACCATCCGCCCATTGACGTAACTGATCCACTAAATCCTCCAGTTTAGGATTGGGGTTTGCAAGTAAAACATTCGCGATTACACGTAAGACTGGAAAGACACTAAGGCTAGATGGAGAAGGTTCAGGAGTTCGTGTATAAAGAGACGCTGGCCGTTCTGTTTGACGGCAAAGCCGGTGTGTACCTTGGAGAAATCGACAGCAGGCCGTGTATTCTGAAAATATCGCGGTTAGCACTGCCCGAGTTCGAACTGGATGCCAAAATTCCCATCACAAAGCCTTTAGTTAAAGCGGCTAACGATATTTATTCATGGGGAAACGCGACAATTGACGAAGAGAGCAACGTGTTTGTCGAATGCATTCTTCCAGCAACTCAAACCCATATCGACAAGTACCGGCAGGCCGAGCCTTATGTCGTTACTGAGACACCAGAGATGTATAAACGCGTAGTGGTTCCTTACATCCAGACCCAAGTCGGAGAGCGGATCGACTGGGTGCGCGGGATCCTCGACAGGGGTGTTGAGGCCGAGCATGTTCTGTACAGAGACGATAAATTAGTTCTTCTGCCTAATTCTAAATGGGACGGCACGCTTGAATCGCTGACGGTTCTTGCTCTCACAATCCAGAAAGACATCACGAGTATCAGAGATCTCAAAGCCGAGCATATTCCTCTGCTCAAGCATATTAAGGCTACGGGTCTAGAAATTATTCAAAAGAAGTATAACCTTTCCCCTTCCAGCGTTAAAGTGTTCTTCCATTACCACCCATCGTTCTACCACCTGCATATCCATTTCGTCCACGTTAAATTAGTGCAGGCCGATTTCGGTAAATGCGTTTTCCTCGACAACGTTATCCAGATGCTGGAGTTCAAGCCAATGGACCAGTATACACTGACATATATCATGTCGTCCGGCCACCAACTTTATGGCGAGCTACAGAAAGAAACTAAATAAAACAATTCGTGTATGTACAAAGCAAGACATTTAAGTTCACATTGATTTCGTATCAATTTTTATCTTTAAACATTATAGGCGCGAGCGGCGTGAATTTGATGTCCGGTTTCCTGATCATTTTCAACGAATCGATCAGCATGGGCGGCGGAACGATCAATTCGAGCTGGACTTCAGGCATACTGAAGCTGTCAATAAGCTCGGAGTTCGACTCAATGATCTTCGACGTGCGCGCGTCTTTGATTCGGACTACTGTGGACACAGGTATATCGAACGACTGGCGCGCGTTGTCGATGATCTCGCCAACAGTTGGGGGAGTTGCTTTCAACGGCGAGTACGTCAGTTTCAACGACTTGTCGTTGAATTTAAGCGTGACCTGTCTGTCGGGGCCAGCCACACTTAACACTTGAGGGACAGCAAGCGAGTATATTGACGGTACCTGGTTTGGTGTTTGTGTTTGTTGTGGCTGCTGTTGTGGCTGCTGTTGTGGCTGCTGTTGTGGCTGCTGTGCTTGTGTCTGTATATGGTTTGGTGTTTGTGTGACTTCCATTGCATCGCTAGAAGAAGAGGGTGTAGTCGAATGTGAACGCTCAGGGTTGAGAATTGGATCTAAAGTGACCTTTTTAGCCGGCGAAATAAACGGGCCCGGCGACGTCCTTGAAACAGGATTGAACTGGTCCAGCAAATTAGTGCTAGGAACAGGATTGACTGGAGATACTGGCAAGATCGCCGGTGGAGTGAGGGTTAGAGGAAATGCCTGGATTTGGGGATGCTGGAGCTGCATGTCGGATGGTGTAGACGGTATTTGCAGGTGCTGAACTGGTGCGCTGACCGGATTGGGGTGACTTTGACTGTTCGGGTTGGTTGGTCCGGTCTGTCCGTTTTGCCCGTTTTGCCCATTATGATTGTCTTTTTTGGCCAGAGAGCATTTCTCAAGGATGTCGATCATCCGGGGCACTGAGGCCTCGGAAATCTGAGACAGGCATACAAACAGAGCTTGTAACGCGCCAAGAAGCAGTGGGCCATGGACCAATGATGCCGCTAATGTCCCAATACAGTCCAGAAACCGTTGTGGGCCCATTTCAGGAACGACGGTGTCGCATAACGCTTTAACGAGCAACCCGCAATTGACCTGGCCTTGTAATGCCAATGCGCCGGATTCCGACAGTTTCGCATGCATGACGGCCGTGGAAACGGCGATTGTCAGTATACTCTGAGCATTGGACCTAATAACGACATTAGAGTCCAGAGTAACTCTTGACCCACTTGAAGTAACGAGTTCGCGTAAAACGTCGATTCGTGCCGCAAGTGACTGGGTTAATGGCGATTCAGACGTGAAAATTTGGGGCACGTTCAACGACGGCGGTTTCGACATATTGGTTTTTGTGGTGTTACCGGGACCGCCGCGTGTGCGTAAATGGTGGCTCAAACCTGGAGAGCCGCTTCTCTCGCTCACGCCATTAGAGTCCATTTTGACTGCTAAATCGTATGTAGGAACCATCGACAGCTGGCGTCCAGACCGTTTCTGGTTCCTTCGTACTGATTGGATTCCGGCAATTAGCAGTTTCTCGAAATCCGGCTTGGCCCGCGCCGTGAAGCCGTACTCTGCACACAGCTCGGAAGCCAATGCCCGGACCTGCTCCTCCTGCTCGCTTGCTTTACGAAGGTTGAGGCTGAGATTATGAATCAAATGCAAGCGGCGGGCGCAGAATTGCTTCCATCTAGTAGAGTCTTTGAATCCTAGTCTTTCTCGAAGTGCGCTAGTGGATTCCATTCGTTAATTGTATTCTTGATTTTGGTTTTGGTTCTGGTTTTAGTTTTAGGCTTGGATTCCTGTTATTGGTTATTGGTTACCGGTTTCCTAAATTTCTTTTAAATTTGTATCCTCGTTGGGGATTTTTGGTTTAAAAAAAAGCTGAGGTCGGATGTAGAGGGGAAGTTCAATTCAAATGAATGTGTTTCCCGCGTGTGGCTATATACAATCCGCTGGTAGTGGAATGTACGGGTGTGGGGTGGATATGTTGTGTGGAAGTGTTTCCTTTTTTTAAAGAAAGATTCAATTTCTACCTGCTTTTTTGCAGCAGTTTTATCTCTATTCTTGTTCTTTAGTTTTTTTTCCAAAAACTGGTCGATTGGCAACTTATTCTTTTTTTTTAAATAACTTGCGGCTGATGTATTACGCTTGTTGGATTTTGCTGTAATGTGGGGACCCCTGCTGGGAGGATTCTTTTCGATATATTCGTGTATCAGCACAAATAAGCAGACCTGCTATAAACGCTGTGTCTGTTATACCTTTTATTCAAATATGGGAATCAATTTCCACAAATGGTTGGGAAAAAGGAAAGTGGGCGCCCAGATGGGTTTAAAAAGAAATGGCTTGGATTGAGGACAATAAATGACCAAACCTGATAGTCGGAAGTTGCGGACCGCGCCCTGCATATGGTTTAATCATATACATGCAGGCTTAACAGTGAACCATGTAGTGATGTGTAAGTATATGCACGATGATTATGGAATTTATGCTAACCCGAGTTAGAAGATCCACGAAAAGCAAGAAAATGTGGGGATTTCACCTAACCCTTGCACTAGTTTAAACCAGAAATGAATCAGATCCTTGCATGACTCTTTATATAATTGATTATTCATCTTTACAGTGCCATATGCAGCCCAACCATTCTGTGTCTTCATTTCTTTTTTTTTACGAAAAATTCTCTTGAATACTACTGCCCCTATTACCGCGCAGGCTTGAGAATTCCGTTAAATGTAACCAATGGAATATTATCGTGCATTTTTTGTACTTATAACCTATGTTATATATTGTTCTCGTACTTGCATGTATTATTTACCGCTCTACGCCATATTATCAATTCATTATCTGACGCTGACTCAATTTGCTGTGGGATGTCAAACGTGTGCGATGTGCACACATTGAGCCGCGGGAGTGCATACACATGTGGTGGGTATGATTCCCTGCTGGGGTATTAATAAGTGATGTGTACATTGATCATGCCTAGAATAAATAAACAGCAATGTAGAACACGTTATCTTACTCTATTCTTTATCCTTTTCAAAACCTTTTCATTTTTTCCCGGTTTTTCCTGTACTTTCAATGTATCGAATCAGCCATGGTGATGCCGGAACAACACGCATGGTCCGGTGTAAAACACCCATGTGCTCACCTAGTCACGCTTAATCAGGTCCCCTGTAATAGCATAATCATCCTGACAAATTTGCTTTAAAAGCTTGGAATGGAACCTCCTAGGAGTCACGACAGTCATGACGATCGCTGAAGCGATTCACCGGTAAACGTCCACATTTTTAATGTCTACCTTATAGCTATTTTTCTCCCCAGTACTTCTATATGATTTTTTTCGTTTTCGGCTCGTAGAATTCTTTATTCGTCGATATTCGGCGACCTCCTGATTTGCGCCATAGATAAGAATATGTAACTATGCTACACTAACCTCGACCCAAATGACTGCGCCAGCATGCTGCTATGTGCTCACCTCATTTCACACGTACGCTTACGATCACGCTTATGCTTATGCTTGCGCTTGTGATACGGGTAATCTCGCATATAACGTAAATGTATCTTCGCAAAGTGTGGTAATGGCTCTTCATTACACATGCGTTACGTGAATGGTATGCATGCCTTTAGTGCAGTCGTTTAAATACCCACATATCAAGGGTTCGGTAATTTAGGTACTTCCACAGGTGTTACTATTCCACGAGACAAAACTATGAACTCATGATTAATAACATACGCGACTTCAATTAAAAGCAATATTAAAGAAATTGAATATTCAAATCTAGATGTCATGCCCTAGTCCAGGGCACAAGAGAAAAGAGCTTTTGAAATCAGCATTAAAGGAACGCAGGGAATCCAACGCCAGTATTTACAGTCAAGAGAGCAGCTTGTTGGACGAATTCCCCTTACCTGAGGAATTCGAGAACTATCACGCTGAACCGTCGTCCGACGCGGCAGAAGCCAGCAGCACGTCATCATGTTCATTTATTAAAGATTTGAATTCGTCCGCACAATCTTCTACGTGTTCAATTCACTCAAGTCCAATAAAGGCCCCTGCACCACAACGCAAATCATCAGCAGTGTCCATGAGTCAGACAGAACGACGATATCTGCGTTATGGGCACTCTTACAATTCATCATGGAACGAACAGCGTTTTAGATCTGCTAACGCGCACTCCGCGTCACATTCTTGGGATGCAGGTGCAGGTGATTCGAACCAACTTTGATAGGTTGGTTCGATTCCGTACTAATGACATCATCCGGATTGACACATGTCCTCACACGCGCCAGCTACCTATATGGTTGGCATCAAGTAACGGGAATTGACTAATTTAAATACAGCGCTAAATGGCAGTACTATTGCGTCGACTTGTACAATTATATCACCTGGGTCCACGGACCCGTTGATGTTCAAATCGTCAGTGTCCCATGGGCTTCTGTTACAGTCTTCCCCTTTCCCTTTCTCTCTCTTTCCCCGTCCCCATACCCTTGGTTAATAGTAGACGAGAGAAATGGTGAACTTATGTATATAGCATGATCTTAGTTTCAATAATAGCATCAATATAGTTTCAATACAGTATTTTGGCACTATTTTAATTGGATAAGAATTAAGTAGAAACGGGTATTCACCAACCAACCACAGCGCAGGGAATAGCCGCATGCAGACCGCGATCAACTACATTTTATTTGAGCGATAATAACGCCTGCCAATTTTTTTTATTATCGCTATATACGATATCGGCACAATTTGCAAGTAGCAACAATTTAGCGGCAATTTGTTAAATCGCTTGCATCGCATTACCACAAAAAAAACGAAGAGCGACAAATACTAAAAATACACTACAGTTCCGCACGATTAATGCATAACATGTGTATCATGCGTAACGCGTGTACCAACCGCAAGACCACATGGAGGGTAAGGCGAGGCTTGTGACAAACCAATTTAGCTTAGAAAGAAGCTCCAAAAAAAGAAATGCAAAAAAGAAACTCCGATACTGGGAATTGAACCCAGATCTTGTCGGTGAGAGCGACACGTCCTAGCCATTAGACTATATCGGACTTCGATGTCTGCCTAGACATAATACAATTCAGATTGTGAAATGTGTAACCAGCCCTGGAATCCCCTGCGTATTACTTCTTGCTGTTGGACCCACGTGCGTCGAGCGATTTAATAACCGAGTCAAGTCATCAAACCTGTTTGTTATCAACTGTCGGCATCAATGAGTTCACCAGTATTTCGTGGCGGTAATGGAAAAAGAATTGCACTCCCTGTGAGAGTTGAGCCTAAAGTATTCTTCGCCAATGAGAGAACCTTCCTTTCTTGGTTGAACTTCACTGTTATTATTGGCGGTCTTGCAGTCGGTCTCCTTAACTTCGGCGATCGTGTCGGTAAGTACTCAGCCGCCCTTTTCACTTTCGTGGCGATGGCCACTATGGCCTACGCCCTTGTCACCTATCATTGGCGTGCCGCTGCTATCCGCAAGCGCGGTGCCGGTCCTTACGACGACCGTTTCGGCCCTACTGTCTTGTGTTTCTTCTTGCTGGCTGCTGTTATCGTGAACTTCGTCTTGCGTATGCGTGCCTAGATCAAGAACGTATCCCAAGAACATATCCTAAGAACTATTGCTCAACAACACACGACCAATAGTAGTAGACATATAAATAATAGTTCCTATTAATGCGATGAATTTCTAGTTTCGAGTACGTAGATTCTTTTTCTAAATAATTGCAATGGATTCCAGTGTTTTCGAAGTTCGTGGCACTTCTTAACATCTCTCTGTCGAACTACAAGGATTGTTGAGAGCCACGTACGTCACCGCAATAGCACGTGATAGGACAAGTGGCTGGACTACATTCTCTATCCGGTATACGCATCCACTGGATACTCAAGTATAAATAGGATGGTGAAACAACCTAAATAATAAATTGGAATAATATACATTTGGACTTACATCCCGTTTCAGTCTAAGTATAGCTTGAATGATCTTACCCTA